>JAANDG010000892.1:0-40992 GCA_036852015.1 Pelodera strongyloides | reverse complement strand
TTTAATCTTAAAAAAGATAAAATAAAATTAAAAAAATATAAAATAAAGGACCAAAAAAATCAATATATAAAAATAAAGAAGGTAATTTAATATATTAGTATTTAATCATCATAAAAAACCAATAGAAAAAATTACTAAAGCAAAGCTTAAGAAATTTATAAAAACAGTTCTTCTATAGTGATTTATTACTTTATTAAAACTTAAAAAGAATCTTTTTCATAAACGATATCTATAACCAAAAGTTAAAAAAACTGAAACAAAAAATATTATACTAAAAAATATTATAAAAGAATTTATAAAAAAAAACTCTAAGATAAAATCTTTTCTAACAGCACCTCTTGAAAAAATTAATCCACATAAACAAAATAAAGTAACTAATAATTGTAATTGAATAAAATTTGGTAAATTACCATTATTTCTATAATTACGACCATCTTGTTGTCCAAACGAACAATGAATAATATAACCAACCTGTATAAATAAACATCTTTTAAACAAAGCATGACTAACTAAATGGATAAAAGAAATAAAACTTAAACCTAAACCTAAAGTTACCATAGAAAAACCTATTTGAGATAAAGTTCTTAAAGCTACAACTTTTTTTAAATCCTCTTCTACTAAAGCAGTAATTCTAGAAAAAAATATAGTAAATAATCCTACAATTAAAATTAAACTAGAAACATTTTTTTGTATAATTAATCTATTAAAATTTATTAATAAAATCAAACCAGCTGTAACTAATGTTCTTCTATGTACTAAAGAACTTACCGGTGTTGGTGCACTTATAGCTTTAGGTAATCATCTTCTAAAGGGAAATTGGGCTCTTTTAGTAAAAGCTGTAAAAACTAATAATAAAGTTAAATAAAATCTAAATATTCTAAATCTTAAAAAATAATAACCTCTAAAAATAGAACCTCTAAAAAAAATAAATATAAAATAATCACCCAAACGATTAGTTAAAGCAGTATTTATAGCACCTCTACATCTGTCTCAATTATTATAAAATAATACCAAAAAAAATCTAGAAATACCTAATAAATCCCATCTTAATAATATAGTAAAAATTCTATTCCTAAAATTTAATATAAATATTCTTCCAACAAAAATTAATAAAACAAAATAGTAGTAATTAAAATTTAATTCTCTATTTAAATAATATGTTCTAAAAACCAAGACACTTAAAGTAACTAAAAATAAAATAAAAGAAAATAAAATACTGTTGAAAAAAAAATTAAATTTCAAAGATAAAAAATCTCATTCTAAAAAAAATAAACTTAACTTTAAATTTGGTAATAATCAAACAAATATAGTACCAAATAAAAAAACTAAACTAATCAAATAAATAGAAATATTAATTTTAAATTACTCAAATTAATTTTCCATAATATCACTCTATATAGAAACCTCCTAAAATAAAAGTGAATATTATTAAAAATCTAATAAAAGATCTTATATCAGAAACTAAAATACCTAAAAATATAACAATTTCTAAATCAAAAATTACAAATATTAATATTATAATAAAAAAATGAATTCTAAAAGAATTCTGAATTTTACCAACCCTAACAAAACCTCTCTCAAAAGCCCTTACTTTATTTTTTGATAAATCTTTAATTCTTAACAAAAAATTAATTAAATAAAAAGCTACTAATAAAATTATAGTAAAACCTAAAACCATTATTAAAATTAAAATAAAAGATAATTAAATCTTTAAAAAGTTTAAAACTTTTATAGTGTTCCTTTCGTACTAAATATTTTTATATCTTAATATTTATCAAGATAAACAATTCTATCTCACAATGAATTAAACTAATATCACGTCTGATTATTTAATAGAAGAACAGTCTTAAATTCCTAAACCTTCTCCTCTCTTAGATTATCAGAATACAACATCGATGTAAAACTTACCTTACTATAAGAACTAGATAAGGTATGATTTTCTGTTAACTCCGGAGTAATTCTTTTATATATTAATAGTGAACTAAAAATATATAATATTCTGCCCTAGAAAATTTATAAATAAAACAAAAGAATTATTTATAATAGAATTTCCGAAGACTTATCTTTGTATAAATATATTTGTTTTTTATTAAACAAATATTAAATTCAGAAATAAAATTTAAAGAAAACTAACCAATAACTTCATTCATACTGGAACTTAATAAAAGCACAAATTATTTTGCTACCTTAATGTCCTCACGCTAAGACTGCCATTTAAAATTCATAGGGCAGAAGCCAGCTTTATTTAAAAGCCTAAGTCTTTAAAAAACATTTGATCAAGAGTTCAAGTTCTTCAATTAAATTTTATTAATTTATATTATTTATAAACCTACTAATTAAAAGATAATTTATTTAATAAAATCTTATTAAATATAAATTTTAAAATTAAAATATTTAGAAAAAGTTATAAAACTTAAAATTAAAACACTTCAAATTTTTTCTTTCCAATCAACATCAAATTAAATATATAATTTTCTAATATAATAATTTTTATAAAGTTATCATAAAAGTCGACATTTCAACTCTAAAAGTAATTATTTTTATTATGAAACAATAAAACTATTTACTTTTCTACCTTTTATTTCTATTTTTCATTAACAATGAAATTTTCCTTTTATAGTATGCAATACTAATATTTAAATAACTATTATTTAAAGCTTCATTTTCTTTTGCACCACAAGCAAAAATTTTAAATAAACTAAAAAGCTTTTTATTCTATTGTACCAAAACATCATCTTTTAAAATTATCCAATAATGTTACTTCTAAAGCAATAGGTATAAATCTATGATTTGCACCACAAATTTCTGAGCACTGTCCATAAAAAACACCAATTATAGGGAATCTATAACAAACTGTTCTTAAAACACCTCTTATAGCATCTAATTTTACTGATAATGAAGATAATGCTCAAGCATGAATAACATCAGCTGAAGTAATACAAAAACGAATATTAGTATCACAAGGTACTACACAACGATTATCTACTTCTAATAAACGAGGTTCACCTAATTCTAATTGATCTAAAGATTTCATATAAGAATCAAATTCTAAACCAGGAATATCTCTAAACTCATATCTTCAATATCATTGATGACCTGTTACTTTTACAGTTAAATTTCTATCTAAATTTATTAAACCATAATAATATAATAAACTTAAAGAAGGTACTATTTGTATCAATAAAATAAATGTTGGAAAAACTCTACATAATAATTCCCCGAATTGGTATTCAATTTTTTTTCTTTTGAAATAAAATTTTCTTACCATTAAATATAAGAATAATATACAAACAAAAGTTAATACACCAAATAATAAACTACAATTGAATCCGTGGAATCAATCTATATATCTAGCAAATAAACTTCCCGAAAATATTAAATTATAATCTTGAAAAAAATTTATAATTAATCCTTTTATCTTTTTGATTGGAAGTCAAATGTACTAAAATATACTAAAGAATCTAAAGTTTTAACCTATTTATTGACAATAAATTATACTCTTTATACTAAAACTTTTAATAAGAGAAAACCACCTCAAGGGTATGAACCTCATAGACTTTTTATCCTATCTTATTAATTAAAAAAAACTCTTAAAACACGTCTACAAGGGGGGTACCTTGTAGCAAAACCGATGTTTAGTAAATCCCGTCGTTTTAAAATTTAGAAATTTATTTAGAAAATCCTATTGTTATATACAAAAATTGTATTTTAGAAAAACTACGAGATAAATTTTAATTTTTAAAAAATCTTTGTTACCTTTTAATTTGCAATTAAATATACTAAATATACTAAAGATTTTAATTTTTTAAAGAAGCAGATCTAAAATAAATTTCAGATTGATATCTATGTCCAAATACATAACCTCTTAATCTATATTCTGGTCTTCTATTAACAAAGAAATCATTTAAAACTAAACGATATCTAAAGAATGATTCTAATAAAACATAAATAAATATAAATAAACCAAACGTTCTGATAATAGAACCATAAGAAGCTAAAATATTTCAAACAGAATAAACATCTGGAAAATCTAAATATTTACGAGGATAACCATGTAAACCAGCAAAATGTAATGGGAAGAAAGTTAAATTTACACCAATAAATATTAAAATAAAAACAACAGTTATTATTAATTTATCATAAACAAAACCTGTAATAAATCTTCATCATAATCTTATACCTAAAAAAATTCCAAAGACAGCACCCAATCTTAATACATAATGAAAATGTCTTACTACATAATAAGTATCATGTAAAATAATATCTAATCTTGAATTTGACAAAATAACACCAGTTAAACCACCTACTGTGAATAAAAAAATAAAACCTAATAATCACAATAAAACAGGATTAAATATTATTTTTATACCAAATAAAGTAGCTATTCATCTAAAAACTTTTACACCTGTAGGAACAGCAATTACTATTGTAGCTGCTGTAAAATAGGCACGTGAATCTAAATCTATACCTACCGTATATATATGATGAGCTCAAACAACACAACCAATTAAACCAATTCTTAAAATTGCATAAACCATTCCTAAAGAACCAAATACCTCTTTTTTACCAGTTAAATATAAAGTAGATTGTCTTGCAATACCAAAAGCTGGTAAAATTAAAATATAAACCTCGGGATGTCCAAAAAATCAAAATAAATGCTGATAAATTAAAGGATTTCCTCCAGTTCTTGGATCAAAAAAAGATGTATTTAAATTACGATCAGTCAATAATATAGTAATAGCACCTGCTAAAACTGGTAAAGACAATACTAATAAAAATACTGTAACAAAAACTGTTCAAACAAATAATCTTATATGTTCTAAAGAAATTGATCTTCTACGTAAATTTTTTGTAGTGCACATAAAATTAATACCACCTAAAATTGATCTAATACCTGCACAATGTAATCTAAAAATGGCTAAATCAACTCTTCTACCAGGATGACCTAATGTTCTTAAAGGTGGATAGACTGTTCATCTTGTTCCACAACCCATATCAACAAAAGCACAATCTAAAATTAAAAATATTGCTGTAGGCAATAATCAAAATCTTAAATTATTTAAACGAGGAAAACTCATATCAGGTGCACCTAATATTAAAGGTAATATTCAATTACCAAAACCACCAATCATTCTAGGTATAACTATAAAAAAAATTATTAAAATAGCATGAGCAGTAATAATAGAATTATATAACTGACCATTTCCTAAAAATAAACCTGGTTTTGCCAATTCTAAACGAATAATTAAAGATAATCTAGTACCAACTATACCTGATCATAAACCAAAAATAAAATATAAAGTTCCAATATCTTTATGATTAGATCTCTCTAATCATGTAGCTAAACCTCCTTGATATTTTTTATATATGTTAATTTAAGAGACAATTCTTTTAAAATCATAATGATTTTACTCTTAAATTGGTCAAAAAAATGAATAATAAAATAACTATTTTATTATCCAGTTGCTAATTAAATATTAAAATATTAATATTTAATTAATAAAATAAACTTAATCAAAAAATATTATATATTATTAAAACTAAAGGTGAAGAAAATCCTACATTTCAATTATTTATATTAATAAATTCTTTTCCTATTAAAGAATTAGTAATTAAATATAAAGAATAATAAAATGATACTACAAAATAACAAAAATTATAAAGAAAATAAATTTTATAGTTATAATACCATTAGTAATTACTATAAATTCTGATAAGAAGGACAAAGAAGGTGGTACACCTCTATTAGATAAAAAAAAACAACAGAAAACATAATACCTATAATTATGCTTGATCTAAAAAATCTATTTATAAAATAGATTATACGTCTTGAAGATGTATGATAAAATTCACCAATTAAATAAAATATTAACGTTGATGTATAACCATGAAGCTAATATTAATATTAATCTTCTTACTTTTCTTCTTTATTCTAATAAAAATTAAAGCTAATAATAAAAAACTTATATGAGTTACTGAAGAATAGGCAGCTAATGATTTAGAATCTCTTTGAAATACACAACAAAAAGAACCTAAAATTATACCTAAAAAAGCAATAATTATTCAAGTATTATTATGAATAAAATTTATTCTACCTAAAATACGTAAAAATCCAGCAGTACCTAATTTTAATAATAATCCAGCTAATAATATTCTAGCTGTAGTTGGTGCTTCTACATGAGCCTTTGGTAATCATAAATGCAAAAAATAAATAGGAAATTTTATTATAAAACTTAATCTTAAAATAAAAAATATTTCTCAAGAAATAAAAAAATCAAAGTATGTTATTGTAAACATAAAACTTCTTTTAAAGTAAACAAATAAAAATGGAAAAGAACAAAATGCCGCATAAAATATTAAATAATAAGAAGAATTAATTTTTTCAATTTGTGAACCATAACCTAAAATTATAACTAAAATAGGAAATATAGATAACTCAAAAAATATATATAATATTATTATATTTCTAGGAATAAAAAATAAAATACAAATAATTACCAATATTTCAGATAAAATTAATAAATTGTTATTTTTCTCTCTTAATAAAATAATACCTAAAATAAAAATTCTTATAATAATTAATAAAAAAATATATGTATATGAATCTAATACCAAAAATCTTCCTATTCAAGAAAAATTATTTAAAATAATAAATCTAAATACTAAAATGAAAAAAAAAAAAAAAAAAAACTGGTTTTATAAATCAAACCAATGTTAATAAAAAAAATTCTAACAAAGCTATCTAATACCTTATAATTACAAGTTATAAATTCTATATTAAACTAAAATAGCTTTAATATGATCATCAATAAACAAATACGAACAAGAATAATCATACTACATCAACAAAATGTCAATATAAAATAGCAAATTCCAATCCTAAATGATGATTATAGGAAAAATGATTTTTAACTAAACGTAAAAAATTAAAAGCTAAAAATAAACCACCACATAATACATGAATTCCATGAAAACCAGTAGCTAAATAAAAAATTCTACCAAAAATACCATCTGATATAGAAAATCTCGCTTCGCAATATTCTATTGCTTGAATTCCAGTAAAATAAGCTGCTAAAACAATAGTTAAAGCTAATCTATTTCTACATCTTTTATTTCTTAACAATTGATAATGAGCTCAAGTAACAGATACACCTCTTCTTAATAAAATAATAGTATTTAATAATGGAACACCGAAAGGATTTACTAAATGTATACCAATAGGAGATCAAGTTTCACCTAATTCATGAGCAGGTACTAAGGCTGCATCAAAAAATGTTCAAAAAATTCTGAAGAAAAATATAAATTCTCTAAAAATAAACAAAACTGTACCGAACTTAAAACCATCTATTACAAAAAAATTGTGATAACCTCTTAAACCTTCTATTGAAATATCTTTTCCTCAAACAAAAGAAATAAATAAAATTGTAAATAAAGAAAAAATGAATATTCAAACAACACCATATTTAAAAAATATAACTAATGAAGTTGTTAAACCTAATGCAGAAAAAAATATATAGAAAGCATATCTTGATAATCTTAAAATATGAAAATTATGAAACAAAACATAATAATTTTCTTTAAATTCTAAATTTAACATAAATTTTATATACTAATTATGTTTTATTTAAATAATAATTTCCTTGTTCTAAAAATAAATAATAACAACCTAGCAAAACCAAAATATAAAATAGAGAAAATAGGTCTTAAAATAGTAAAAGGATCTTCTACTAAACATTGTCCCAATCATCTTAAAACAACAGAAACAACAATAAACCTAAAAACTAAATATTTATTTAATTTAGTTAAACAAGATGTATAATTATTAACAAAAGCAAAGAAATAAAAAATTACAATTCTTATTAACAACGCAATTACTCCTAAAATTTTATTAGGAATTGCACGCAAAATAGCATAAGCAAATAAGAAATATCATTCAGGTACAATATGAACAGGTCTTATTATTGGATCAGCTTCAATAAATATTTCTGCATCTCCTAAATCAAAGGGATATATTAAAGCTAAAACAAAAAATAATAATCAAACTAAAACATTATAAGCATCTTTTCCTCAATATTCAGGAGCAAAACATAATTTATCATAATCACCATGACAATATAAATTTGATGTTCTTCCAGTTCTATGTAAAAATACTAAATGTGCTAAAACTAAGACTAATAAACCTCAAGGTACTAAAAAATGTAAAACAAAAAAGAACTTTAAAGTAGCACCAGTAACACCAAAACCTCTTCAAATTCAAGTTACAATTATAGGACCTCAAATTGGAATTACTCTTAATAAACTAGTAATTACTACTGCTGCTCAAAAACTCATTTGAGCTCAAACCAATACATAACCTATAAAAGCTTCTATTATAATTAATAAATATAAAGTTAAACCTGATATTCATACATTTTTTAAACGATATCTTATAAAAAATAATCCTTTAAAAATATGTATATATAAAAAGATAAAAAACAATCTAGCACCATTAAAATGAAAAATACGGAAAATTCAACCAAAATTAACTTCATATATAATATATTGTACTCTAGAAAAAGCTATTCTTCTCTCAGCTGTATAATAAAAAGCTAAAAAAGTACCAGTTAAAATTTGAAAAACTAAGATTATTCCTAATATTCTTCCAAAATTTCATCTTAAAGTTAATCTTTTCCTAGATGGTAAAGAAACAACTATTCCATTAACAAAATTAATTAAATTATTGTTATTTTTAATTACTCCTAATTTTCTTTACTTCTTCAGAGTAATATTTTATAAATAAACTAAAAGAGTTTATAAGCTGTAATTATACCCTTTTGTACCAAAAACAAATATTCTTTCTAAACTAAATTACAAAGATGTAAATCTTTTTGGACCGTAACCAAACATAGTAATATCTATTTTTCATCTTACTCCACCCAAAGGAACTTTACCTTATCAAGATAATATAATATATTTTACTAGTAGAGTTTAAATAATAGAAACTACCATTATTGGTACACATAAAAAGTATATTATTTTATTATTATTTTGAATTCAAATATTAGTTTTTATTCTTAAATTAATTAATCAAAATCTAAAAGACAAAACAGATAAGAATATCAAAAATAATAAAATTAAAATAAAAAATCTCTCAAATTTCAAAATCTCTCTCAAAGAAAAAATTTTTACAAAGAAAGACACTCTAAAAGGTAAATTTAAAAAAACTAATATAGTTTCTCAATTTACAAAATTTAAATTTTGCTTTGAATACTTAGAAATTAAAATGACTATTAAAATAAAATAATAAAAAAATAAATACAAAGAATTAAAAAAAGAAAAAAATAATCCTATAATAATTCAATTAAATGATTCAGTTGAAGAAATAATAATTAAATTTTTATAACTCTTTAACAAAAATATTTGTAAATAACAAATTAATAATCCAAATATCAATAAAATAGAAGCATTTAATCAAAATATTTGTAATAAAATAACTAAAAATGGTAATTTTTGAAAAGTTAAAAATCATATTAAATTAAAATTAAATACATTATTTGTTACTGTAAAAATTCAAAAATGTAAAAAAAAAAAAAAACACCAATTTTTATTAAAATAATAAAAAATTGAAAAAATCTTCTATAAAAAACTAAAAATAATAATCCTAACCTTTCCTGAATAACAAAATAATTAAAAATTCTACTATATCTCTTTGTACTTTTATTTAATAAAACAAATAAAACTGTTATTATCAAAAAAATACTTCATCAAACAATTAAATTGTTTCTTAACAAACTTAATAAAGTAAAAAATAATACCATTATTATTAAAAATAAAATCAAAAACAAGCAGGTTAATAACCTAAAACAAATTTAGAAGACTTGTTATAAACTTGTCAACTGATTTGGTATCTTTTGCGCTTAAAGCAAATGCACTTCTTATGCTATATCAGTTTTAAGATGTGGAAAACCATTTTCAGATTAAAAGTCTGACACTTTATTTTAAGTTAACATCTCTTTATTACTCATTTAAATATAAATAAACTAAACGAGAAAACACATAACTTTGAATAAAAAATACAAAACACTCTATTATAATTGCTAAAATTGATAATCAAATATATTGATCACCTAAAGACAATTCTAAAGCTTGATAAATTCTCATTCTAATTAAATGACCTACTATAATATTTACTGTTAAACGAATTGTTAAAGCTAAAGGACGAGAAAATTCTCTCACAGTTTCAATAGCTAAAAAAACTAATGTTTTTAAATAAGTATCACCCTCTTTTCTTATATAAATAGAAAATTTTTCTCTAGATATAAAAGTTAATAAAGTTCTTATTCAGGCTACTATAGCGTAAACAAAAGTAAATTCTAATATTCCACAAGGACAAAATGAATAAGTAAAATAACCACCAAAACAACAAGTTAATAAAATAATAAATGTAAAAACAGAAATTAAAGATCTTAATGGTAATCTCCTTCTAAATCTAAAAACACCTACTAATCTACCCATAAACTTTTTTGCTAAAGTATTTAATATACCTTCTTTAAAATAAAATAAATATTGTAAAACAAAAACAAATATAAAAATATCTAAAAAATAAACTTGATTAATTTAATAAAATAAAACAGCATAATAACCTAAGAAAATCAAAGAAATTGGTAACAATTTAAATCAAAATAATCTTATTATTAAATCATAACGATAACGAGGATAAGAACTACGAATAAAAAATTAAAATTGAAAATATAATAAAAGCTATTAATATAGAAAAATTAAAAAAATATAACAGAAGTTAAAACACTAAAAAAAATTAATCTACCATATTCTCTCAAAAATAATAAAACAAATGCTACACTAGCAAATTCTGTATTAAAACCTCTTACTAATTCACTTTCACCCTCTGAAAAATCAAAAGGTGCACGATTTAATTCCGCAATAATTATAATCAAAAAAGGAATATAAACAACTAATAAACTTAAATTAAATTTAAAAGAAATTAAAAACATTATTATGAATAATAATCGCTAAAACATATAAAGAAAAAGCAATTTCATAAGAAATACTTTGACTTCTAGCACGAATAGCACCAATTATTCCGTATTTTGATTTTCTAACAATACCTCTTACTAAAGTTGTATATACAGAAAATCCAATTAAACATAAGAAAAATAATACAGCAAATTCAAAACTTAAAAAATCAAAAAAATAAGGAATAGTAAATCATTCCAAATATATAACAATAAAAGAAATACCAGGTACTAATAAAAAAGATACTTCTGAAGAATTTAACGGTGTTAATTGCTCTTTTTTTAATAATTTTACACCATCTATAATAGCCTGTAAAAACACCTATAAAACTTACTTTATTAGGTCCTAAACGATTCTGTCTTAATCTTAATAAATGACGCTCATATAAAGTAATAAAAGCAATTCTTTCTTTGTACAATAAAAAAAAATTATTATTAAAATAACTATCAATAAACTTAAAATCAACAAGAGCAATCAACTTTAGATTTACAATCTAATATTATTAAATTTAACTAAACTCTTTTAAGAGTAATTACCTTTTGATTAACAGTCAACAATTCTTTCTTAAACTAACTCTTAAATTTTATCTTTAAAATTTTCAAAAAAAAAACTCTTAAAACACGTCTACAAGGGGGGTACCTTGTAGCAAAACCGATGTTTAGTAAATCCCGTCGTTTTAAAATTTAGAAATTTATTTAGAAAATCCTATTGTTATATACAAAAATTGTATTTTAGAAAAACTACGAGATAAATTCTCTAAACATGCTTTCAAAGCATGTTTATATTTAGTTCATTTACTAGATTAAGGTTCCCCTAAATCTACTTTACTACAACTTACTCCCCTTTGGGCAATTGATGGATGATTTGTACCGTTTCTAGATAATCTTCAAAATTACATAAAGAAATTTTTACTGTCTTTTACATTTTCAAATAATCAACTAAAATTATTATCCACAATATAAAATATTGTAGGCCAAATATTACTTTTATCATAAACCAGGTATATATCTGTTTTATTAAATAAACATTTTTATTTATAATCCTTAAGAATAAAATAAACGATCATACATGAGTCTAAAGATTAAGTAGTTAATGAGGGTTCTCAATTATTATTCAGCCTCCAAAGATAATTTAGAAAACCTGCCAATATCCTTTCAGTTTAAATACAACTTTACTCCTGCTCTTTTAAATTTTGTCTAATTAGGTACTAATCTAATTTGTTCATCAAAATTTAATATTATAAGAATTCTCAACAAAAAGTTCTAATTCTACCTAAAACTTTTAAAGTTTTATAAAAAGTCTTATAATAAACATCAATTAAAGTACAAGCTTTAAAAAGTCTAGCCGATTATTCTGGAACAATTATTATACAAACGATAATTTGCCGAGGTAAAATTTTATTGCCTACTCAGTAAATCAAAATTAGATAATACCATTTTAAATCATCTTAAATCATGATCAAATTTTAAGTCCCTAGAAGTAAACTTCAATAAGATAAATATACCTTTTCTTCGAAAAAGAAATATACTTTATTATACTATTATCTCTTACAGAAATAAATTTTTGGTTTTGAAAACCAATAGTTTAAACTTAACTTAACTACATCTGTTTAAAAAATACATTGATCTCTTCCATAAGACTTTATATTTCCCACTATAATAATTATACCTAAAATACTTGAAACTACAGAAAAACATATAAAATAAAAGAATATCATTTCAGTAAAATTAGAAGAAAAAGTTAAAAATAAACTTAATATTAAAAATTCTAAAGAAATTAAAATAAAAATTAAACGTTGTCACTTAAATAAAAATATAAATAATCTAACAAATAAAAAAATAATTTTAAACTTTACGTAAAGCTCCTGAAAAATTTAAGAAATAACTTCTAAAATTTATAAAAAATACTAAAATCAATAAAATATAAATAAAAATATATCAATAAATTCTAAAATAAAAACCTCTTAAATTTAAATAACTAGTGTTAAAAACAAAATAAGGTATTAAAAAAATAATAGTTAAAAAAAAAACATAATAAAGGTAAGTATCTCTTTACTACATTAATTTTAGATAAACTCGAAAAATATACTAAAATAACAAAAATACCTCTTAAAAATAATAAACAAACAAAATAAGAAAATCAAATATGTATACTAAAAGATATTAAAGGTATCCTAAATAATAAAGAAAAAATTAAAAAAAATCTTCTTTTTATAGGATCAATATTAATATATCTAATAATTCTTCTAATAACAGATAAAATAAAAAATAATTTTAAAATAGAACTTTAAAACCTATTCATTGTAAGTGAATTATTCTTGATTAAACTAAAAGTTCATATCAGTAACCAATCTTAACGACCCAAACGTTATATTTTAAATTAAACTATTTACTGAAATTAGTTTTCAAATTTTCAAAAAAAAAAACTCTTAAAACACGTCTACAAGGGGGGTACCTTGTAGCAAAACCGATGTTTAGTAAATCCCGTCGTTTTAAAATTTAGAAATTTATTTAGAAAATCCCGCTGTTCTGCACAAAAATTGTTTTTTTGAAAAATTATATAATATAAATATATAAATAATATAATTATTTATAAATTATTTAAATAAATTATAAATAATATATAATATATTTATATATTTATATTATATAATTTTTCAAAAAAACAATTTTTGTGCAGAACAGCGGGATTTTCTAAATAAATTTCTAAATTTTAAAACGACGGGATTTACTAAACATCGGTTTTGCTACAAGGTACCCCCCTTGTAGACGTGTTTTAAGAGTTTTTTTTTTGAAAATTTGAAAACTAATTTCAGTAAATAGTTTAATTTAAAATATAACGTTTGGGTCGTTAAGATTGGTTACTGATATGAACTTTTAGTTTAATCAAGAATAATTCACTTACAATGAATAGGTTTTAAAGTTCTATTTTAAAATTATTTTTTATTTTATCTGTTATTAGAAGAATTATTAGATATATTAATATTGATCCTATAAAAAGAAGATTTTTTTTAATTTTTTCTTTATTATTTAGGATACCTTTAATATCTTTTAGTATACATATTTGATTTTCTTATTTTGTTTGTTTATTATTTTTAAGAGGTATTTTTGTTATTTTAGTATATTTTTCGAGTTTATCTAAAATTAATGTAGTAAAGAGATACTTACCTTTATTATGTTTTTTTTTTAACTATTATTTTTTTAATACCTTATTTTGTTTTTAACACTAGTTATTTAAATTTAAGAGGTTTTTATTTTAGAATTTATTGATATATTTTTATTTATATTTTATTGATTTTAGTATTTTTTATAAATTTTAGAAGTTATTTCTTAAATTTTTCAGGAGCTTTACGTAAAGTTTAAAATTATTTTTTTATTTGTTAGATTATTTATATTTTTATTTAAGTGACAACGTTTAATTTTTATTTTAATTTCTTTAGAATTTTTAATATTAAGTTTATTTTTAACTTTTTCTTCTAATTTTACTGAAATGATATTCTTTTATTTTATATGTTTTTCTGTAGTTTCAAGTATTTTAGGTATAATTATTATAGTGGGAAATATAAAGTCTTATGGAAGAGATCAATGTATTTTTTAAACAGATGTAAGTTAAGTTTAAACTATTGGTTTTCAAAACCAAAAATTTATTTCTGTAAGAGATAATAGTATAATAAAGTATATTTCTTTTTCGAAGAAAAGGTATATTTATCTTATTGAAGTTTACTTCTAGGGACTTAAAATTTGATCATGATTTAAGATGATTTAAAATGGTATTATCTAATTTTGATTTACTGAGTAGGCAATAAAATTTTACCTCGGCAAATTATCGTTTGTATAATAATTGTTCCAGAATAATCGGCTAGACTTTTTAAAGCTTGTACTTTAATTGATGTTTATTATAAGACTTTTTATAAAACTTTAAAAGTTTTAGGTAGAATTAGAACTTTTTGTTGAGAATTCTTATAATATTAAATTTTGATGAACAAATTAGATTAGTACCTAATTAGACAAAATTTAAAAGAGCAGGAGTAAAGTTGTATTTAAACTGAAAGGATATTGGCAGGTTTTCTAAATTATCTTTGGAGGCTGAATAATAATTGAGAACCCTCATTAACTACTTAATCTTTAGACTCATGTATGATCGTTTATTTTATTCTTAAGGATTATAAATAAAAATGTTTATTTAATAAAACAGATATATACCTGGTTTATGATAAAAGTAATATTTGGCCTACAATATTTTATATTGTGGATAATAATTTTAGTTGATTATTTGAAAATGTAAAAGACAGTAAAAATTTCTTTATGTAATTTTGAAGATTATCTAGAAACGGTACAAATCATCCATCAATTGCCCAAAGGGGAGTAAGTTGTAGTAAAGTAGATTTAGGGGAACCTTAATCTAGTAAATGAACTAAATATAAACATGCTTTGAAAGCATGTTTAGAGAATTTATCTCGTAGTTTTTCTAAAATACAATTTTTGTATATAACAATAGGATTTTCTAAATAAATTTCTAAATTTTAAAACGACGGGATTTACTAAACATCGGTTTTGCTACAAGGTACCCCCCTTGTAGACGTGTTTTAAGAGTTTTTTTTTTGAAAATTTTAAAGATAAAATTTAAGAGTTAGTTTAAGAAAGAATTGTTGACTGTTAATCAAAAGGTAATTACTCTTAAAAGAGTTTAGTTAAATTTAATAATATTAGATTGTAAATCTAAAGTTGATTGCTCTTGTTGATTTTAAGTTTATTGATAGTTATTTTAATAATAATTTTTATTGTACAAAGAATTGCTTTTATTACTTTATATGAGCGTCATTTATTAAGATTAAGACAGAATCGTTTAGGACCTAATAAAGTAAGTTTTATAGGTGTTTTACAGGCTATTATAGATGGTGTAAAATTATTAAAAAAAGAGCAATTAACACCGTTAAATTCTTCAGAAGTATCTTTTTTATTAGTACCTGGTATTTCTTTTATTGTTATATATTTGGAATGATTTACTATTCCTTATTTTTTTGATTTTTTAAGTTTTGAATTTGCTGTATTATTTTTCTTATGTTTAATTGGATTTTCTGTATATACAACTTTAGTAAGAGGTATTGTTAGAAAATCAAAATACGGAATAATTGGTGCTATTCGTGCTAGAAGTCAAAGTATTTCTTATGAAATTGCTTTTTCTTTATATGTTTTAGCGATTATTATTCATAATAATGTTTTTAATTTCGTTTATAAATTTAATTTAAGTTTATTAGTTGTTTATATTCCTTTTTTGATTATAATTATTGCGGAATTAAATCGTGCACCTTTTGATTTTTCAGAGGGTGAAAGTGAATTAGTAAGAGGTTTTAATACAGAATTTGCTAGTGTAGCATTTGTTTTATTATTTTTGAGAGAATATGGTAGATTAATTTTTTTTAGTGTTTTAACTTCTGTTATATTTTTTAATTTTTCTATATTAATAGCTTTTATTATATTTTCAATTTTAATTTTTATTCGTAGTTCTTATCCTCGTTATCGTTATGATTTAATAATAAGATTATTTTGATTTAAATTGTTACCAATTTCTTTGATTTTCTTAGGTTATTATGCTGTTTTATTTTATTAAATTAATCAAGTTTATTTTTTAGATATTTTTATATTTGTTTTTGTTTTACAATATTTATTTTATTTTAAAGAAGGTATATTAAATACTTTAGCAAAAAAGTTTATGGGTAGATTAGTAGGTGTTTTTAGATTTAGAAGGAGATTACCATTAAGATCTTTAATTTCTGTTTTTACATTTATTATTTTATTAACTTGTTGTTTTGGTGGTTATTTTACTTATTCATTTTGTCCTTGTGGAATATTAGAATTTACTTTTGTTTACGCTATAGTAGCCTGAATAAGAACTTTATTAACTTTTATATCTAGAGAAAAATTTTCTATTTATATAAGAAAAGAGGGTGATACTTATTTAAAAACATTAGTTTTTTTAGCTATTGAAACTGTGAGAGAATTTTCTCGTCCTTTAGCTTTAACAATTCGTTTAACAGTAAATATTATAGTAGGTCATTTAATTAGAATGAGAATTTATCAAGCTTTAGAATTGTCTTTAGGTGATCAATATATTTGATTATCAATTTTAGCAATTATAATAGAGTGTTTTGTATTTTTTATTCAAAGTTATGTGTTTTCTCGTTTAGTTTATTTATATTTAAATGAGTAATAAAGAGATGTTAACTTAAAATAAAGTGTCAGACTTTTAATCTGAAAATGGTTTTCCACATCTTAAAACTGATATAGCATAAGAAGTGCATTTGCTTTAAGCGCAAAAGATACCAAATCAGTTGACAAGTTTATAACAAGTCTTCTAAATTTGTTTTAGGTTATTAACCTGCTTGTTTTTGATTTTATTTTTAATAATAATGGTATTATTTTTTACTTTATTAAGTTTGTTAAGAAACAATTTAATTGTTTGATGAAGTATTTTTTTGATAATAACAGTTTTATTTGTTTTATTAAATAAAAGTACAAAGAGATATAGTAGAATTTTTAATTATTTTGTTATTCAGGAAAGGTTAGGATTATTATTTTTAGTTTTTTATAGAAGATTTTTTCAATTTTTTATTATTTTAATAAAAATTGGTGTAGCACCTTTACATTTTTGAATTTTTACAGTAACAAATAATGTATTTAATTTTAATTTAATATGATTTTTAACTTTTCAAAAATTACCATTTTTAGTTATTTTATTACAAATATTTTGATTAAATGCTTCTATTTTATTGATATTTGGATTATTAATTTGTTATTTACAAATATTTTTGTTAAAGAGTTATAAAAATTTAATTATTATTTCTTCAACTGAATCATTTAATTGAATTATTATAGGATTATTTTTTTCTTTTTTTAATTCTTTGTATTTATTTTTTATTATTTTATTTTAATAGTCATTTTAATTTCTAAGTATTCAAAGCAAAATTTAAATTTTGTAAATTGAGAAACTATATTAGTTTTTTTAAATTTACCTTTTAGAGTGTCTTTCTTTGTAAAAATTTTTTCTTTGAGAGAGATTTTGAAATTTGAGAGATTTTTTATTTTAATTTTATTATTTTTGATATTCTTATCTGTTTTGTCTTTTAGATTTTGATTAATTAATTTAAGAATAAAAACTAATATTTGAATTCAAAATAATAATAAAATAATATACTTTTTATGTGTACCAATAATGGTAGTTTCTATTATTTAAACTCTACTAGTAAAATATATTATATTATCTTGATAAGGTAAAGTTCCTTTGGGTGGAGTAAGATGAAAAATAGATATTACTATGTTTGGTTACGGTCCAAAAAGATTTACATCTTTGTAATTTAGTTTAGAAAGAATATTTGTTTTTGGTACAAAAGGGTATAATTACAGCTTATAAACTCTTTTAGTTTATTTATAAAATATTACTCTGAAGAAGTAAAGAAAATTAGGAGTAATTAAAAATAACAATAATTTAATTAATTTTGTTAATGGAATAGTTGTTTCTTTACCATCTAGGAAAAGATTAACTTTAAGATGAAATTTTGGAAGAATATTAGGAATAATCTTAGTTTTTCAAATTTTAACTGGTACTTTTTTAGCTTTTTATTATACAGCTGAGAGAAGAATAGCTTTTTCTAGAGTACAATATATTATATATGAAGTTAATTTTGGTTGAATTTTCCGTATTTTTCATTTTAATGGTGCTAGATTGTTTTTTATCTTTTTATATATACATATTTTTAAAGGATTATTTTTTATAAGATATCGTTTAAAAAATGTATGAATATCAGGTTTAACTTTATATTTATTAATTATAATAGAAGCTTTTATAGGTTATGTATTGGTTTGAGCTCAAATGAGTTTTTGAGCAGCAGTAGTAATTACTAGTTTATTAAGAGTAATTCCAATTTGAGGTCCTATAATTGTAACTTGAATTTGAAGAGGTTTTGGTGTTACTGGTGCTACTTTAAAGTTCTTTTTTGTTTTACATTTTTTAGTACCTTGAGGTTTATTAGTCTTAGTTTTAGCACATTTAGTATTTTTACATAGAACTGGAAGAACATCAAATTTATATTGTCATGGTGATTATGATAAATTATGTTTTGCTCCTGAATATTGAGGAAAAGATGCTTATAATGTTTTAGTTTGATTATTATTTTTTGTTTTAGCTTTAATATATCCCTTTGATTTAGGAGATGCAGAAATATTTATTGAAGCTGATCCAATAATAAGACCTGTTCATATTGTACCTGAATGATATTTCTTATTTGCTTATGCTATTTTGCGTGCAATTCCTAATAAAATTTTAGGAGTAATTGCGTTGTTAATAAGAATTGTAATTTTTTATTTCTTTGCTTTTGTTAATAATTATACATCTTGTTTAACTAAATTAAATAAATATTTAGTTTTTAGGTTTATTGTTGTTTCTGTTGTTTTAAGATGATTGGGACAATGTTTAGTAGAAGATCCTTTTACTATTTTAAGACCTATTTTCTCTATTTTATATTTTGGTTTTGCTAGGTTGTTATTATTTATTTTTAGAACAAGGAAATTATTATTTAAATAAAACATAATTAGTATATAAAATTTATGTTAAATTTAGAATTTAAAGAAAATTATTATGTTTTGTTTCATAATTTTCATATTTTAAGATTATCAAGATATGCTTTCTATATATTTTTTTCTGCATTAGGTTTAACAACTTCATTAGTTATATTTTTTAAATATGGTGTTGTTTGAATATTCATTTTTTCTTTATTTACAATTTTATTTATTTCTTTTGTTTGAGGAAAAGATATTTCAATAGAAGGTTTAAGAGGTTATCACAATTTTTTTGTAATAGATGGTTTTAAGTTCGGTACAGTTTTGTTTATTTTTAGAGAATTTATATTTTTCTTCAGAATTTTTTGAACATTTTTTGATGCAGCCTTAGTACCTGCTCATGAATTAGGTGAAACTTGATCTCCTATTGGTATACATTTAGTAAATCCTTTCGGTGTTCCATTATTAAATACTATTATTTTATTAAGAAGAGGTGTATCTGTTACTTGAGCTCATTATCAATTGTTAAGAAATAAAAGATGTAGAAATAGATTAGCTTTAACTATTGTTTTAGCAGCTTATTTTACTGGAATTCAAGCAATAGAATATTGCGAAGCGAGATTTTCTATATCAGATGGTATTTTTGGTAGAATTTTTTATTTAGCTACTGGTTTTCATGGAATTCATGTATTATGTGGTGGTTTATTTTTAGCTTTTAATTTTTTACGTTTAGTTAAAAATCATTTTTCCTATAATCATCATTTAGGATTGGAATTTGCTATTTTATATTGACATTTTGTTGATGTAGTATGATTATTCTTGTTCGTATTTGTTTATTGATGATCATATTAAAGCTATTTTAGTTTAATATAGAATTTATAACTTGTAATTATAAGGTATTAGATAGCTTTGTTAGAATTTTTTTTATTAACATTGGTTTGATTTATAAAACCAGTTTATTTTTTCTTTTTCATTTTAGTATTTAGATTTATTATTTTAAATAATTTTTCTTGAATAGGAAGATTTTTGGTATTAGATTCATATACATATATTTTATTAATTATTATAAGAATTTTTATTTTAGGTATTATTTATTAAAGAGAGAAAAATAACAATTTATTAATTTTATCTGAAATATTGGTAATTATTTGTATTTTATTTTTATTCCTAGAAATATAATAATATTATATATATTTTTTGAGTTATCTATATTTCCTATTTTAGTTATAATTTTAGGTTATGGTTCACAAATTGAAAAAATTAATTCTTCTTATTATTTAATATTTTATGCGGCATTTTGTTCTTTTCCATTTTTATTTGTTTACTTTAAAAGAAGTTTTATGTTTACAATAACATACTTTGATTTTTTTATTTCTTGAGAAATATTTTTTATTTTAAGATTAAGTTTTATAATAAAATTTCCTATTTATTTTTTGCATTTATGATTACCAAAGGCTCATGTAGAAGCACCAACTACAGCTAGAATATTATTAGCTGGATTATTATTAAAATTAGGTACTGCTGGATTTTTACGTATTTTAGGTAGAATAAATTTTATTCATAATAATACTTGAATAATTATTGCTTTTTTAGGTATAATTTTAGGTTCTTTTTGTTGTGTATTTCAAAGAGATTCTAAATCATTAGCTGCCTATTCTTCAGTAACTCATATAAGTTTTTTATTATTAGCTTTAATTTTTATTAGAATAAGAAGAAAAGTAAGAAGATTAATATTAATATTAGCTCATGGTTATACATCAACGTTAATATTTTATTTAATTGGTGAATTTTATCATACATCTTCAAGACGTATAATCTATTTTATAAATAGATTTTTTAGATCAAGCATAATTATAGGTATTATGTTTTCTGTTGTTTTTTTATCTAATAGAGGTGTACCACCTTCTTTGTCCTTCTTATCAGAATTTATAGTAATTACTAATGGTATTATAACTATAAAATTTATTTTCTTTATAATTTTTGTTTATTTTGTAGTATCATTTTATTATTCTTTATATTTAATTACTAATTCTTTAATAGGAAAAGAATTTATTAATATAAATAATTGAAATGTAGGATTTTCTTCACCTTTAGTTTTAATAATATATAATATTTTTTGATTAAGTTTATTTTATTAATTAAATATTAATATTTTAATATTTAATTAGCAACTGGATAATAAAATAGTTATTTTATTATTCATTTTTTTGACCAATTTAAGAGTAAAATCATTATGATTTTAAAAGAATTGTCTCTTAAATTAACATATATAAAAAATATCAAGGAGGTTTAGCTACATGATTAGAGAGATCTAATCATAAAGATATTGGAACTTTATATTTTATTTTTGGTTTATGATCAGGTATAGTTGGTACTAGATTATCTTTAATTATTCGTTTAGAATTGGCAAAACCAGGTTTATTTTTAGGAAATGGTCAGTTATATAATTCTATTATTACTGCTCATGCTATTTTAATAATTTTTTTTATAGTTATACCTAGAATGATTGGTGGTTTTGGTAATTGAATATTACCTTTAATATTAGGTGCACCTGATATGAGTTTTCCTCGTTTAAATAATTTAAGATTTTGATTATTGCCTACAGCAATATTTTTAATTTTAGATTGTGCTTTTGTTGATATGGGTTGTGGAACAAGATGAACAGTCTATCCACCTTTAAGAACATTAGGTCATCCTGGTAGAAGAGTTGATTTAGCCATTTTTAGATTACATTGTGCAGGTATTAGATCAATTTTAGGTGGTATTAATTTTATGTGCACTACAAAAAATTTACGTAGAAGATCAATTTCTTTAGAACATATAAGATTATTTGTTTGAACAGTTTTTGTTACAGTATTTTTATTAGTATTGTCTTTACCAGTTTTAGCAGGTGCTATTACTATATTATTGACTGATCGTAATTTAAATACATCTTTTTTTGATCCAAGAACTGGAGGAAATCCTTTAATTTATCAGCATTTATTTTGATTTTTTGGACATCCCGAGGTTTATATTTTAATTTTACCAGCTTTTGGTATTGCAAGACAATCTACTTTATATTTAACTGGTAAAAAAGAGGTATTTGGTTCTTTAGGAATGGTTTATGCAATTTTAAGAATTGGTTTAATTGGTTGTGTTGTTTGAGCTCATCATATATATACGGTAGGTATAGATTTAGATTCACGTGCCTATTTTACAGCAGCTACAATAGTAATTGCTGTTCCTACAGGTGTAAAAGTTTTTAGATGAATAGCTACTTTATTTGGTATAAAAATAATATTTAATCCTGTTTTATTGTGATTATTAGGTTTTATTTTTTTATTCACAGTAGGTGGTTTAACTGGTGTTATTTTGTCAAATTCAAGATTAGATATTATTTTACATGATACTTATTATGTAGTAAGACATTTTCATTATGTATTAAGATTGGGTGCTGTCTTTGGAATTTTTTTAGGTATAAGATTATGATGAAGATTTATTACAGGTTTTGTTTATGATAAATTAATAATAACTGTTGTTTTTATTTTAATATTTATTGGTGTAAATTTAACTTTCTTCCCATTACATTTTGCTGGTTTACATGGTTATCCTCGTAAATATTTAGATTTTCCAGATGTTTATTCTGTTTGAAATATTTTAGCTTCTTATGGTTCTATTATCAGAACGTTTGGTTTATTTATATTTATTTATGTTTTATTAGAATCATTCTTTAGATATCGTTTAGTTTTAAATGATTTCTTTGTTAATAGAAGACCAGAATATAGATTAAGAGGTTATGTATTTGGACATAGATATCAATCTGAAATTTATTTTAGATCTGCTTCTTTAAAAAATTAAAATCTTTAGTATATTTAGTATATTTAATTGCAAATTAAAAGGTAACAAAGATTTTTTTAAAAATTTTTAAAAATTAAAATTTATCTCGTAGTTTTTCTAAAATACAATTTTGTATATAACAATAGGATTTTCTAAATAAATTTCTAAATTTTAAAACGACGGGATTTACTAAACATCGGTTTTGCTACAAGGTACCCCCCTTGTAGACGTGTTTTAAGAGTTTTTTTTAATTAATAAGATAGGATAAAAAGTCTATGAGGTTCATACCCTTGAGGTGGTTTTCTCTTATTAAAAGTTTTAGTATAAAGAGTATAATTTATTGTCAATAAATAGGTTAAAACTTTAGATTCTTTAGTATATTTTAGTACATTTGACTTCCAATCAAAAAGATAAAAGGATTAATTATAAATTTTTTTCAAGATTATAATTTAATATTTTCGGGAAGTTTATTTGCTAGATATATAGATTGATTCCACGGATTCAATTGTAGTTTATTATTTGGTGTATTAACTTTTGTTTGTATATTATTCTTATATTTAATGGTAAGAAAATTTTATTTCAAAAGAAAAAAAATTGAATACCAATTCGGGGAATTATTATGTAGAGTTTTTCCAACATTTATTTTATTGATACAAATAGTACCTTCTTTAAGTTTATTATATTATTATGGTTTAATAAATTTAGATAGAAATTTAACTGTAAAAGTAACAGGTCATCAATGATATTGAAGATATGAGTTTAGAGATATTCCTGGTTTAGAATTTGATTCTTATATGAAATCTTTAGATCAATTAGAATTAGGTGAACCTCGTTTATTAGAAGTAGATAATCGTTGTGTAGTACCTTGTGATACTAATATTCGTTTTTGTATTACTTCAGCTGATGTTATTCATGCTTGAGCATTATCTTCATTATCAGTAAAATTAGATGCTATAAGAGGTGTTTTAAGAACAGTTTGTTATAGATTCCCTATAATTGGTGTTTTTTATGGACAGTGCTCAGAAATTTGTGGTGCAAATCATAGATTTATACCTATTGCTTTAGAAGTAACATTATTGGATAATTTTAAAAGATGATGTTTTGGTACAATAGAATAAAAAGCTTTTTAGTTTATTTAAAATTTTTGCTTGTGGTGCAAAAGAAAATGAAGCTTTAAATAATAGTTATTTAAATATTAGTATTGCATACTATAAAAGGAAAATTTCATTGTTAATGAAAAATAGAAATAAAAGGTAGAAAAGTAAATAGTTTTATTGTTTCATAATAAAAATAATTACTTTTAGAGTTGAAATGTCGACTTTTATGATAACTTTATAAAAATTATTATATTAGAAAATTATATATTTAATTTGATGTTGATTGGAAAGAAAAAATTTGAAGTGTTTTAATTTTAAGTTTTATAACTTTTTCTAAATATTTTAATTTTTAAAATTTATATTTAATAAGATTTTATTAAATAAATTCTTTTTAATTAGTAGGTTTATAAATAATATAAATTAATAAAATTTAATTGAAGAACTTGAACTCTTGATCAAATGTTTTTTAAAGACTTAGGCTTTTAAATAAAGCTGGCTTCTGCCCTATGAATTTTAAATGGCAGTCTTAGCGTGAGGACATTAAGGTAGCAAAATAATTTGTGCTTTTATTAAGTTCCAGTATGAATGAAGTTATTGGTTAGTTTTCTTTAAATTTTATTTCTGAATTTAATATTTGTTTTTAATAAAAAACAAATATATTTATACAAAGATAAGTCTTCGGAAATTCTATTATAAATAATTCTTTTGTTTTATTTATAAATTTTCTAGGGCAGAATATTATATAATTTTAGTTCACTATTAATATATAAAAGAATTACTCCGGAGTTAACAGAAAATCATACCTTATCTAGTTCTTATAGTAAGGTAAGTTTTACATCGATGTTGTATTCTGATAATCTAAGAGAGGAGAAGGTTTAGGAATTTAAGACTGTTCTTCTATTAAATAATCAGACGTGATATTAGTTTAATTCATTGTGAGATAGAATTGTTTATCTTGATAAATATTAAGATATAAAAATATTTAGTACGAAAGGAACACTATAAAAGTTTTAAACTTTTTAAAGATTTAATTATCTTTTATTTTAATTTTAATAATGGTTTTAGGTTTTACTATAATTTTATTAGTAGCTTTTTATTTAATTAATTTTTTGTTAAGAATTAAAGATTTATCAAAAAATAAAGTAAGGGCTTTTGAGAGAGGTTTTGTTAGGGTTGGTAAAATTCAGAATTCTTTTAGAATTCATTTTTTTATTATAATATTAATATTTGTAATATTTGTAATTTTTGATTTAGAAATTGTTATATTTTTAGGTATTTTAGTTTCTGATATAAGATCTTTTATTAGATTTTTAATAATATTCACTTTTATTTTAGGAGGTTTCTATATAGAGTGATATTATGGAAAATTAATTTGAGTAATTTAAAATTAATATTTCTATTTATTTGATTAGTTTAGTTTTTTTATTTGGTACTATATTTGTTTGATTATTACCAAATTTAAAGTTAAGTTTATTTTTTTTAGAATGAGATTTTTTATCTTTGAAATTTAATTTTTTTTTCAACAGTATTTTATTTTCTTTATTTTATTTTTAGTTACTTTAAGTGTCTTGGTTTTTAGAACATATTATTTAAATAGAGAATTAAATTTTAATTACTACTATTTTGTTTTATTAATTTTTGTTGGAAGAATATTTATATTAAATTTTAGGAATAGAATTTTTACTATATTATTAAGATGGGATTTATTAGGTATTTCTAGATTTTTTTTGGTATTATTTTATAATAATTGAGACAGATGTAGAGGTGCTATAAATACTGCTTTAACTAATCGTTTGGGTGATTATTTTTATATTTATTTTTTTTAGAGGTTCTATTTTTAGAGGTTATTATTTTTTAAGATTTAGAATATTTAGATTTTATTTAACTTTATTATTAGTTTTTACAGCTTTTACTAAAAGAGCCCAATTTCCCTTTAGAAGATGATTACCTAAAGCTATAAGTGCACCAACACCGGTAAGTTCTTTAGTACATAGAAGAACATTAGTTACAGCTGGTTTGATTTTATTAATAAATTTTAATAGATTAATTATACAAAAAAATGTTTCTAGTTTAATTTTAATTGTAGGATTATTTACTATATTTTTTTCTAGAATTACTGCTTTAGTAGAAGAGGATTTAAAAAAAGTTGTAGCTTTAAGAACTTTATCTCAAATAGGTTTTTCTATGGTAACTTTAGGTTTAGGTTTAAGTTTTATTTCTTTTATCCATTTAGTTAGTCATGCTTTGTTTAAAAGATGTTTATTTATACAGGTTGGTTATATTATTCATTGTTCGTTTGGACAACAAGATGGTCGTAATTATAGAAATAATGGTAATTTACCAAATTTTATTCAATTACAATTATTAGTTACTTTATTTTGTTTATGTGGATTAATTTTTTCAAGAGGTGCTGTTAGAAAAGATTTTATCTTAGAGTTTTTTTTTATAAATTCTTTTATAATATTTTTTAGTATAATATTTTTTGTTTCAGTTTTTTTAACTTTTGGTTATAGATATCGTTTATGAAAAAGATTCTTTTTAAGTTTTAATAAAGTAATAAATCACTATAGAAGAACTGTTTTTATAAATTTCTTAAGCTTTGCTTTAGTAATTTTTTCTATTGGTTTTTTATGATGATTAAATACTAATATATTAAATGTACCTTCTTTATTTTTATATATTGATTTTTTTGGTCCTTTATTTTATATTTTTTTAATTTTATTTTTATCTTTTTTAAGATTAAAAGTTTTGTTTAAAGAATTAACTTATAAGTTTTTAGTAGATTATTTAGCAAAAAATAGAATTTATAAGATTAAAAATTATAAATTTATAGATTTATTTTTAAATAATATAAACTCAAAAGGATATACAAGATTTGCTTATTTAAGTTTATTAAATAATAATTATATAAAAAGATTAAATTTTAATAGAATTATTATTTTAATTTTTATCTTATTTATATTAGTTTGGGGTTTTATTTTAAGTTAAAATATATGTTTTGCATACATAAGATTTATGACTCTAATTTATTTCGATAGATTGATATAGATATATATATATATATATTATATATATATATATATATATATATATATATATATATATATATATATCGAGATATATATATATATATTATATATCTAAGATATATTATATAGATATATATATCTATAGATATATACTCTATATCTATCTATCTATATTTAGATCTATCTAATATCTATATCTATATAATCTCTATGTATATCAAATATAACTCTAGATAATATCTATCTATATCTATATCTATAGTCTATCTATATAATTATAAATATATAACTATTATATATAAATAAATCTTTCTATATTATCTTTATTTTTTCTTTTTTTTTTTTTCTTTTTTTTTTTTTTTTTTTTTTTTTTTTTTTTTTTTTTTTTTTTTTTTTTTTTTTTTTTTCTTTTTTATAATAAGATAATATAAAAAAAGCTAATAATATTACTAATATTATTACTTTTTATATTTATAAATTTATTTCTTAAATTTATATATTATTAATTATACTTTTAGTATAATTAATAATAACATAATATTTCCAAAGGAAATATTATATAATTAATCTTTGATTAATTATAATTAACAATATAATTCTACTTTAGTAGAATTATATTATATTACATTATAACTTGTTATAATGTAATAATATAATAATACTTTAATTTTATTTATAAAATTAAATTACTTATTATTTAATGTTTCATATATGAATATATATATTATAAATATTATATATCTGGTATAAGAATAAAAGTATATATAACCCCCTTATAGGGTTATATATGTATATATTGTAGGTATATAATATTTATATATAATATATTGATTTATGTATGATTCATTTTTTTTTTTATTAATTTATTAATAAATAATATTTTTTTTTTTTTTTTTTTTTTTTTTTTTAATATTTTATTTTATTATATATATATAAAATTATATTTATTATTATAAAAAAATTTATTTTAATTTTATTAATAAATACATAATTATAATTTATTTAAATAAATTATTTATATTTATTTAAATTTATATCTATATTTATTATTTAAATTATTAATTTATTTATAAATTTTATTTTATTTAAATAAATTATATAATATATTTATATATTTATATTATATAATTTTTCAAAAAAACAATTTTTGTGCAGAACAGCGGGATTTTCTAAATAAATTTCTAAATTTTAAAACGACGGGATTTACTAAACATCGGTTTTGCTACAAGGTACCCCCCTTGTAGACGTGTTTTAAGAGTTTTTTTTTTGAAAATTTGAAAACTAATTTCAGTAAATAGTTTAATTTAAAATATAACGTTTGGGTCGTTAAGATTGGTTACTGATATGAACTTTTAGTTTAATCAAGAATAATTCACTTACAATGAATAGGTTTTAAAGTTCTATTTTAAAATTATTTTTTATTTTATCTGTTATTAGAAGAATTATTAGATATATTAATATTGATCCTATAAAAAGAAGATTTTTTTTAATTTTTTCTTTATTATTTAGGATACCTTTAATATCTTTTAGTATACATATTTGATTTTCTTATTTTGTTTGTTTATTATTTTTAAGAGGTATTTTTGTTATTTTAGTATATTTTTCGAGTTTATCTAAAATTAATGTAGTAAAGAGATACTTACCTTTATTATGTTTTTTTTTAACTATTATTTTTTTAATACCTTATTTTGTTTTTAACACTAGTTATTTAAATTTAAGAGGTTTTTTTTTTTTTTTTTTATTGATATATTTTTATTTATATTTTATTGATTTTAGTATTTTTTATAAATTTTAGAAGTTATTTCTTAAATTTTTCAGGAGCTTTACGTAAAGTTTAAAATTATTTTTTATTTGTTAGATTATTTATATTTTTATTTAAGTGACAACGTTTAATTTTTATTTTAATTTCTTTAGAATTTTTAATATTAAGTTTATTTTTAACTTTTTCTTCTAATTTTACTGAAATGATATTCTTTTATTTTATATGTTTTTCTGTAGTTTCAAGTATTTTAGGTATAATTATTATAGTGGGAAATATAAAGTCTTATGGAAGAGATCAATGTATTTTTTAAACAGATGTAAGTTAAGTTTAAACTATTGGTTTTCAAAACCAAAAATTTATTTCTGTAAGAGATAATAGTATAATAAAGTATATTTCTTTTTCGAAGAAAAGGTATATTTATCTTATTGAAGTTTACTTCTAGGGACTTAAAATTTGATCATGATTTAAGATGATTTAAAATGGTATTATCTAATTTTGATTTACTGAGTAGGCAATAAAATTTTACCTCGGCAAATTATCGTTTGTATAATAATTGTTCCAGAATAATCGGCTAGACTTTTTAAAGCTTGTACTTTAATTGATGTTTATTATAAGACTTTTTATAAAACTTTAAAAGTTTTAGGTAGAATTAGAACTTTTTGTTGAGAATTCTTATAATATTAAATTTTGATGAACAAATTAGATTAGTACCTAATTAGACAAAATTTAAAAGAGCAGGAGTAAAGTTGTATTTAAACTGAAAGGATATTGGCAGGTTTTCTAAATTATCTTTGGAGGCTGAATAATAATTGAGAACCCTCATTAACTACTTAATCTTTAGACTCATGTATGATCGTTTATTTTATTCTTAAGGATTATAAATAAAAATGTTTATTTAATAAAACAGATATATACCTGGTTTATGATAAAAGTAATATTTGGCCTACAATATTTTATATTGTGGATAATAATTTTAGTTGATTATTTGAAAATGTAAAAGACAGTAAAAATTTCTTTATGTAATTTTGAAGATTATCTAGAAACGGTACAAATCATCCATCAATTGCCCAAAGGGGAGTAAGTTGTAGTAAAGTAGATTTAGGGGAACCTTAATCTAGTAAATGAACTAAATATAAACATGCTTTGAAAGCATGTTTAGAGAATTTATCTCGTAGTTTTTCTAAAATACAATTTTTGTATATAACAATAGGATTTTCTAAATAAATTTCTAAATTTTAAAACGACGGGATTTACTAAACATCGGTTTTGCTACAAGGTACCCCCCTTGTAGACGTGTTTTAAGAGTTTTTTTTTTTTTTGAAAATTTTAAAGATAAAATTTAAGAGTTAGTTTAAGAAAGAATTGTTGACTGTTAATCAAAAGGTAATTACTCTTAAAAGAGTTTAGTTAAATTTAATAATATTAGATTGTAAATCTAAAGTTGATTGCTCTTGTTGATTTTAAGTTTATTGATAGTTATTTTAATAATAATTTTTATTGTACAAAGAATTGCTTTTATTACTTTATATGAGCGTCATTTATTAAGATTAAGACAGAATCGTTTAGGACCTAATAAAGTAAGTTTTATAGGTGTTTTACAGGCTATTATAGATGGTGTAAAATTATTAAAAAAAGAGCAATTAACACCGTTAAATTCTTCAGAAGTATCTTTTTTATTAGTACCTGGTATTTCTTTTATTGTTATATATTTGGAATGATTTACTATTCCTTATTTTTTTGATTTTTTAAGTTTTGAATTTGCTGTATTATTTTTCTTATGTTTAATTGGATTTTCTGTATATACAACTTTAGTAAGAGGTATTGTTAGAAAATCAAAATACGGAATAATTGGTGCTATTCGTGCTAGAAGTCAAAGTATTTCTTATGAAATTGCTTTTTCTTTATATGTTTTAGCGATTATTATTCATAATAATGTTTTTAATTTCGTTTATAAATTTAATTTAAGTTTATTAGTTGTTTATATTCCTTTTTTGATTATAATTATTGCGGAATTAAATCGTGCACCTTTTGATTTTTCAGAGGGTGAAAGTGAATTAGTAAGAGGTTTTAATACAGAATTTGCTAGTGTAGCATTTGTTTTATTATTTTTGAGAGAATATGGTAGATTAATTTTTTTTAGTGTTTTAACTTCTGTTATATTTTTTAATTTTTCTATATTAATAGCTTTTATTATATTTTCAATTTTAATTTTTATTCGTAGTTCTTATCCTCGTTATCGTTATGATTTAATAATAAGATTATTTTGATTTAAATTGTTACCAATTTCTTTGATTTTCTTAGGTTATTATGCTGTTTTATTTTATTAAATTAATCAAGTTTATTTTTTAGATATTTTTATATTTGTTTTTGTTTTACAATATTTATTTTATTTTTAAAGAAGGTATATTAAATACTTTAGCAAAAAAGTTTATGGGTAGATTAGTAGGTGTTTTTAGATTTAGAAGGAGATTACCATTAAGATCTTTAATTTCTGTTTTTACATTTATTATTTTATTAACTTGTTGTTTTGGTGGTTATTTTACTTATTCATTTTGTCCTTGTGGAATATTAGAATTTACTTTTGTTTACGCTATAGTAGCCTGAATAAGAACTTTATTAACTTTTATATCTAGAGAAAAATTTTCTATTTATATAAGAAAAGAGGGTGATACTTATTTAAAAACATTAGTTTTTTTAGCTATTGAAACTGTGAGAGAATTTTCTCGTCCTTTAGCTTTAACAATTCGTTTAACAGTAAATATTATAGTAGGTCATTTAATTAGAATGAGAATTTATCAAGCTTTAGAATTGTCTTTAGGTGATCAATATATTTGATTATCAATTTTAGCAATTATAATAGAGTGTTTTGTATTTTTTATTCAAAGTTATGTGTTTTCTCGTTTAGTTTATTTATATTTAAATGAGTAATAAAGAGATGTTAACTTAAAATAAAGTGTCAGACTTTTAATCTGAAAATGGTTTTCCACATCTTAAAACTGATATAGCATAAGAAGTGCATTTGCTTTAAGCGCAAAAGATACCAAATCAGTTGACAAGTTTATAACAAGTCTTCTAAATTTGTTTTAGGTTATTAACCTGCTTGTTTTTGATTTTATTTTTAATAATAATGGTATTATTTTTTACTTTATTAAGTTTGTTAAGAAACAATTTAATTGTTTGATGAAGTATTTTTTTGATAATAACAGTTTTATTTTGTTTTATTAAATAAAAGTACAAAGAGATATAGTAGAATTTTTAATTATTTTGTTATTCAGGAAAGGTTAGGATTATTATTTTTAGTTTTTTATAGAAGATTTTTTCAATTTTTTATTATTTTAATAAAAATTGGTGTAGCACCTTTACATTTTTGAATTTTTACAGTAACAAATAATGTATTTAATTTTAATTTAATATGATTTTTAACTTTTCAAAAATTACCACCATTTTTAGTTATTTTATTACAAATATTTTGATTAAATGCTTCTATTTTATTGATATTTGGATTATTAATTTGTTATTTACAAATATTTTTGTTAAAGAGTTATAAAAATTTAATTATTATTTCTTCAACTGAATCATTTAATTGAATTATTATAGGATTATTTTTTTTCTTTTTTTAATTCTTTGTATTTATTTTTTTATTATTTTATTTTAATAGTCATTTTAATTTCTAAGTATTCAAAGCAAAATTTAAATTTTGTAAATTGAGAAACTATATTAGTTTTTTTAAATTTACCTTTTAGAGTGTCTTTCTTTGTAAAAATTTTTTCTTTGAGAGAGATTTTGAAATTTGAGAGATTTTTTTTTTTATTTTAATTTTTATTATTTTTGATATTCTTATCTGTTTTGTCTTTTAGATTTTGATTAATTAATTTAAGAATAAAAACTAATATTTGAATTCAAAATAATAATAAAATAATATACTTTTTATGTGTACCAATAATGGTAGTTTCTATTATTTAAACTCTACTAGTAAAATATATTATATTATCTTGATAAGGTAAAGTTCCTTTGGGTGGAGTAAGATGAAAAATAGATATTACTATGTTTGGTTACGGTCCAAAAAGATTTACATCTTTGTAATTTAGTTTAGAAAGAATATTTGTTTTTGGTACAAAAGGGTATAATTACAGCTTATAAACTCTTTTAGTTATTTATAAAATATTACTCTGAAGAAGTAAAGAAAATTAGGAGTAATTAAAAATAACAATAATTTAATTAATTTTGTTAATGGAATAGTTGTTTCTTTACCATCTAGGAAAAGATTAACTTTAAGATGAAATTTTGGAAGAATATTAGGAATAATCTTAGTTTTTCAAATTTTAACTGGTACTTTTTTAGCTTTTTATTATACAGCTGAGAGAAGAATAGCTTTTTCTAGAGTACAATATATTATATATGAAGTTAATTTTGGTTGAATTTTCCGTATTTTTCATTTTAATGGTGCTAGATTGTTTTTTATCTTTTTATATATACATATTTTTAAAGGATTATTTTTTATAAGATATCGTTTAAAAAATGTATGAATATCAGGTTTAACTTTATATTTATTAATTATAATAGAAGCTTTTATAGGTTATGTATTGGTTTGAGCTCAAATGAGTTTTTGAGCAGCAGTAGTAATTACTAGTTTATTAAGAGTAATTCCAATTTGAGGTCCTATAATTGTAACTTGAATTTGAAGAGGTTTTGGTGTTACTGGTGCTACTTTAAAGTTCTTTTTTGTTTTACATTTTTTAGTACCTTGAGGTTTATTAGTCTTAGTTTTAGCACATTTAGTATTTTTACATAGAACTGGAAGAACATCAAATTTATATTGTCATGGTGATTATGATAAATTATGTTTTGCTCCTGAATATTGAGGAAAAGATGCTTATAATGTTTTAGTTTGATTATTATTTTTTGTTTTAGCTTTAATATATCCCTTTGATTTAGGAGATGCAGAAATATTTATTGAAGCTGATCCAATAATAAGACCTGTTCATATTGTACCTGAATGATATTTCTTATTTGCTTATGCTATTTTGCGTGCAATTCCTAATAAAATTTTAGGAGTAATTGCGTTGTTAATAAGAATTGTAATTTTTTATTTCTTTGCTTTTGTTAATAATTATACATCTTGTTTAACTAAATTAAATAAATATTTAGTTTTTAGGTTTATTGTTGTTTCTGTTGTTTTAAGATGATTGGGACAATGTTTAGTAGAAGATCCTTTTACTATTTTAAGACCTATTTTCTCTATTTTATATTTTGGTTTTGCTAGGTTGTTATTATTTATTTTTAGAACAAGGAAATTATTATTTAAATAAAACATAATTAGTATATAAAATTTATGTTAAATTTAGAATTTAAAGAAAATTATTATGTTTTGTTTCATAATTTTCATATTTTAAGATTATCAAGATATGCTTTCTATATATTTTTTTTCTGCATTAGGTTTAACAACTTCATTAGTTATATTTTTTAAATATGGTGTTGTTTGAATATTCATTTTTTCTTTATTTACAATTTTATTTATTTCTTTTGTTTGAGGAAAAGATATTTCAATAGAAGGTTTAAGAGGTTATCACAATTTTTTTGTAATAGATGGTTTTAAGTTCGGTACAGTTTTGTTTATTTTTAGAGAATTTATATTTTTCTTCAGAATTTTTTGAACATTTTTTGATGCAGCCTTAGTACCTGCTCATGAATTAGGTGAAACTTGATCTCCTATTGGTATACATTTAGTAAATCCTTTCGGTGTTCCATTATTAAATACTATTATTTTATTAAGAAGAGGTGTATCTGTTACTTGAGCTCATTATCAATTGTTAAGAAATAAAAGATGTAGAAATAGATTAGCTTTAACTATTGTTTTAGCAGCTTATTTTACTGGAATTCAAGCAATAGAATATTGCGAAGCGAGATTTTCTATATCAGATGGTATTTTTGGTAGAATTTTTTATTTAGCTACTGGTTTTCATGGAATTCATGTATTATGTGGTGGTTTATTTTTAGCTTTTAATTTTTTACGTTTAGTTAAAAATCATTTTTCCTATAATCATCATTTAGGATTGGAATTTGCTATTTTATATTGACATTTTGTTGATGTAGTATGATTATTCTTGTTCGTATTTGTTTATTGATGATCATATTAAAGCTATTTTAGTTTAATATAGAATTTATAACTTGTAATTATAAGGTATTAGATAGCTTTGTTAGAATTTTTTTTATTAACATTGGTTTGATTTATAAAACCAGTTTATTTTTTCTTTTTCATTTTAGTATTTAGATTTATTATTTTAAATAATTTTTCTTGAATAGGAAGATTTTTGGTATTAGATTCATATACATATATTTTATTAATTATTATAAGAATTTTTATTTTAGGTATTATTTTATTAAGAGAGAAAAATAACAATTTATTAATTTTATCTGAAATATTGGTAATTATTTGTATTTTATTTTTTATTCCTAGAAATATAATAATATTATATATATTTTTTGAGTTATCTATATTTCCTATTTTAGTTATAATTTTAGGTTATGGTTCACAAATTGAAAAAATTAATTCTTCTTATTATTTAATATTTTATGCGGCATTTTGTTCTTTTCCATTTTTATTTGTTTACTTTAAAAGAAGTTTTATGTTTACAATAACATACTTTGATTTTTTTATTTCTTGAGAAATATTTTTTATTTTAAGATTAAGTTTTATAATAAAATTTCCTATTTATTTTTTGCATTTATGATTACCAAAGGCTCATGTAGAAGCACCAACTACAGCTAGAATATTATTAGCTGGATTATTATTAAAATTAGGTACTGCTGGATTTTTACGTATTTTAGGTAGAATAAATTTTATTCATAATAATACTTGAATAATTATTGCTTTTTTAGGTATAATTTTAGGTTCTTTTTGTTGTGTATTTCAAAGAGATTCTAAATCATTAGCTGCCTATTCTTCAGTAACTCATATAAGTTTTTTATTATTAGCTTTAATTTTTATTAGAATAAGAAGAAAAGTAAGAAGATTAATATTAATATTAGCTCATGGTTATACATCAACGTTAATATTTTATTTAATTGGTGAATTTTATCATACATCTTCAAGACGTATAATCTATTTTATAAATAGATTTTTTAGATCAAGCATAATTATAGGTATTATGTTTTCTGTTGTTTTTTTATCTAATAGAGGTGTACCACCTTCTTTGTCCTTCTTATCAGAATTTATAGTAATTACTAATGGTATTATAACTATAAAATTTATTTTCTTTATAATTTTTGTTTATTTTGTAGTATCATTTTATTATTCTTTATATTTAATTACTAATTCTTTAATAGGAAAAGAATTTATTAATATAAATAATTGAAATGTAGGATTTTCTTCACCTTTAGTTTTAATAATATATAATATTTTTTGATTAAGTTTATTTTATTAATTAAATATTAATATTTTAATATTTAATTAGCAACTGGATAATAAAATAGTTATTTTATTATTCATTTTTTTGACCAATTTAAGAGTAAAATCATTATGATTTTAAAAGAATTGTCTCTTAAATTAACATATATAAAAAATATCAAGGAGGTTTAGCTACATGATTAGAGAGATCTAATCATAAAGATATTGGAACTTTATATTTTATTTTTGGTTTATGATCAGGTATAGTTGGTACTAGATTATCTTTAATTATTCGTTTAGAATTGGCAAAACCAGGTTTATTTTTAGGAAATGGTCAGTTATATAATTCTATTATTACTGCTCATGCTATTTTAATAATTTTTTTTATAGTTATACCTAGAATGATTGGTGGTTTTGGTAATTGAATATTACCTTTAATATTAGGTGCACCTGATATGAGTTTTCCTCGTTTAAATAATTTAAGATTTTGATTATTGCCTACAGCAATATTTTTAATTTTAGATTGTGCTTTTGTTGATATGGGTTGTGGAACAAGATGAACAGTCTATCCACCTTTAAGAACATTAGGTCATCCTGGTAGAAGAGTTGATTTAGCCATTTTTAGATTACATTGTGCAGGTATTAGATCAATTTTAGGTGGTATTAATTTTATGTGCACTACAAAAAATTTACGTAGAAGATCAATTTCTTTAGAACATATAAGATTATTTGTTTGAACAGTTTTTGTTACAGTATTTTTATTAGTATTGTCTTTACCAGTTTTAGCAGGTGCTATTACTATATTATTGACTGATCGTAATTTAAATACATCTTTTTTTGATCCAAGAACTGGAGGAAATCCTTTAATTTATCAGCATTTATTTTGATTTTTTGGACATCCCGAGGTTTATATTTTAATTTTACCAGCTTTTGGTATTGCAAGACAATCTACTTTATATTTAACTGGTAAAAAAGAGGTATTTGGTTCTTTAGGAATGGTTTATGCAATTTTAAGAATTGGTTTAATTGGTTGTGTTGTTTGAGCTCATCATATATATACGGTAGGTATAGATTTAGATTCACGTGCCTATTTTACAGCAGCTACAATAGTAATTGCTGTTCCTACAGGTGTAAAAGTTTTTAGATGAATAGCTACTTTATTTGGTATAAAAATAATATTTAATCCTGTTTTATTGTGATTATTAGGTTTTATTTTTTTATTCACAGTAGGTGGTTTAACTGGTGTTATTTTGTCAAATTCAAGATTAGATATTATTTTACATGATACTTATTATGTAGTAAGACATTTTCATTATGTATTAAGATTGGGTGCTGTCTTTGGAATTTTTTTAGGTATAAGATTATGATGAAGATTTATTACAGGTTTTGTTTATGATAAATTAATAATAACTGTTGTTTTTATTTTAATATTTATTGGTGTAAATTTAACTTTCTTCCCATTACATTTTGCTGGTTTACATGGTTATCCTCGTAAATATTTAGATTTTCCAGATGTTTATTCTGTTTGAAATATTTTAGCTTCTTATGGTTCTATTATCAGAACGTTTGGTTTATTTATATTTATTTATGTTTTATTAGAATCATTCTTTAGATATCGTTTAGTTTTAAATGATTTCTTTGTTAATAGAAGACCAGAATATAGATTAAGAGGTTATGTATTTGGACATAGATATCAATCTGAAATTTATTTTAGATCTGCTTCTTTAAAAAATTAAAATCTTTAGTATATTTAGTATATTTAATTGCAAATTAAAAGGTAACAAAGATTTTTTAAAAATTAAAATTTATCTCGTAGTTTTTCTAAAATACAATTTTTGTATATAACAATAGGATTTTCTAAATAAATTTCTAAATTTTAAAACGACGGGATTTACTAAACATCGGTTTTGCTACAAGGTACCCCCCTTGTAGACGTGTTTTAAGAGTTTTTTTTTAATTAATAAGATAGGATAAAAAGTCTATGAGGTTCATACCCTTGAGGTGGTTTTCTCTTATTAAAAGTTTTAGTATAAAGAGTATAATTTATTGTCAATAAATAGGTTAAAACTTTAGATTCTTTAGTATATTTTAGTACATTTGACTTCCAATCAAAAAGATAAAAGGATTAATTATAAATTTTTTTCAAGATTATAATTTAATATTTTCGGGAAGTTTATTTGCTAGATATATAGATTGATTCCACGGATTCAATTGTAGTTTATTATTTGGTGTATTAACTTTTGTTTGTATATTATTCTTATATTTAATGGTAAGAAAATTTTATTTCAAAAGAAAAAAAATTGAATACCAATTCGGGGAATTATTATGTAGAGTTTTTCCAACATTTATTTTATTGATACAAATAGTACCTTCTTTAAGTTTATTATATTATTATGGTTTAATAAATTTAGATAGAAATTTAACTGTAAAAGTAACAGGTCATCAATGATATTGAAGATATGAGTTTAGAGATATTCCTGGTTTAGAATTTGATTCTTATATGAAATCTTTAGATCAATTAGAATTAGGTGAACCTCGTTTATTAGAAGTAGATAATCGTTGTGTAGTACCTTGTGATACTAATATTCGTTTTTGTATTACTTCAGCTGATGTTATTCATGCTTGAGCATTATCTTCATTATCAGTAAAATTAGATGCTATAAGAGGTGTTTTAAGAACAGTTTGTTATAGATTCCCTATAATTGGTGTTTTTTATGGACAGTGCTCAGAAATTTGTGGTGCAAATCATAGATTTATACCTATTGCTTTAGAAGTAACATTATTGGATAATTTTAAAAGATGATGTTTTGGTACAATAGAATAAAAAGCTTTTTAGTTTATTTAAAATTTTTGCTTGTGGTGCAAAAGAAAATGAAGCTTTAAATAATAGTTATTTAAATATTAGTATTGCATACTATAAAAGGAAAATTTCATTGTTAATGAAAAATAGAAATAAAAGGTAGAAAAGTAAATAGTTTTATTGTTTCATAATAAAAATAATTACTTTTAGAGTTGAAATGTCGACTTTTATGATAACTTTATAAAAATTATTATATTAGAAAATTATATATTTAATTTGATGTTGATTGGAAAGAAAAAATTTGAAGTGTTTTAATTTTAAGTTTTATAACTTTTTCTAAATATTTTAATTTTTAAAATTTATATTTAATAAGATTTTATTAAATAAATTATCTTTTAATTAGTAGGTTTATAAATAATATAAATTAATAAAATTTAATTGAAGAACTTGAACTCTTGATCAAATGTTTTTTAAAGACTTAGGCTTTTAAATAAAGCTGGCTTCTGCCCTATGAATTTTAAATGGCAGTCTTAGCGTGAGGACATTAAGGTAGCAAAATAATTTGTGCTTTTATTAAGTTCCAGTATGAATGAAGTTATTGGTTAGTTTTCTTTAAATTTTATTTCTGAATTTAATATTTGTTTAATAAAAAACAAATATATTTATACAAAGATAAGTCTTCGGAAATTCTATTATAAATAATTCTTTTGTTTTATTTATAAATTTTCTAGGGCAGAATATTATATAATTTTAGTTCACTATTAATATATAAAAGAATTACTCCGGAGTTAACAGAAAATCATACCTTATCTAGTTCTTATAGTAAGGTAAGTTTTACATCGATGTTGTATTCTGATAATCTAAGAGAGGAGAAGGTTTAGGAATTTAAGACTGTTCTTCTATTAAATAATCAGACGTGATATTAGTTTAATTCATTGTGAGATAGAATTGTTTATCTTGATAAATATTAAGATATAAAAATATTTAGTACGAAAGGAACACTATAAAAGTTTTAAACTTTTTAAAGATTTAATTATCTTTTATTTTAATTTTAATAATGGTTTTAGGTTTTACTATAATTTTATTAGTAGCTTTTTATTTAATTAATTTTTTGTTAAGAATTAAAGATTTATCAAAAAATAAAGTAAGGGCTTTTGAGAGAGGTTTTGTTAGGGTTGGTAAAATTCAGAATTCTTTTAGAATTCATTTTTTTATTATAATATTAATATTTGTAATTTTTGATTTAGAAATTGTTATATTTTTAGGTATTTTAGTTTCTGATATAAGATCTTTTATTAGATTTTTAATAATATTCACTTTTATTTTAGGAGGTTTCTATATAGAGTGATATTATGGAAAATTAATTTGAGTAATTTAAAATTAATATTTCTATTTATTTGATTAGTTTAGTTTTTTTATTTGGTACTATATTTGTTTGATTATTACCAAATTTAAAGTTAAGTTTATTTTTTTTAGAATGAGATTTTTTATCTTTGAAATTTAATTTTTTTTTCAACATATTTTATTTTCTTT
>JAANDG010000891.1:0-41063 GCA_036852015.1 Pelodera strongyloides | reverse complement strand
ACATTATGGACAACCGAGGACTTACGTATCTATGAATTTACTCGAATTTAGCTCGATTTTTTATTCGAATTTACGTTCATTTGCATAGGCTGCATAGGAATGCTGGTGTACTCGATGCGTTTCAAAAATCGGTCGTTATTTCGCTTTAGGGAGATGGGTCACATATTTTTAGTGCACAAATACTAAATTTAATAGACCTCACATTTTTTTAAAGTCTACCATCAATAGAGCGAAAAACTTTGCTTTCAATAAATCCTTGATTTTCGTACATAAGCCTTTGGTATTCGTAAATTTTTGATTCTGTTTGTATCTTTGCAAATACTCTTTTCTTGGCTCACATCGTCTTTCTTTCAAATAATTTTTTGAAACTCACGACTGTTTCTTCAGAACGTCTCTTATGGCGTTGCACTCTTTCTAAGAGTCTAATAAACATTTCAAATATTTTCCTTTTCATAACTCATATTTTGCAAGTTGCTCGGTGTAAAGCCTTTATTTGGGCCTTTACTTCTGTACTTTTTGCCTACCCGTCACTGCACAATCCACCGCTTACTTTGTTACCTTTAAAGGGAGCGACCATATGGTTTTTTTAACATGTAAGGATCACGAATATAAAGGTGCATTTAAGATGGGAACAGTTTGAAGGAAGAATTCCGGAAAAAGTTGGTTCAAGATGGACGGAAAAACATGCAGGAAAATCAAAAATCTACCGTAGTGACATCGTTGTAGGATATTATTTTCCATCTTGAACCGAACTTTTCCGGAATTCTTCAAACTTTAAAGCGCCTTTAAGGCGCATGGTCTCGTAAATTTCACACATCGAGCATCTGAGCTCAGTGCTTTCAATCATGGTACTCTCATTACCTGACTCAAAATTGAGCGTGTTATTTTGGCAAAGATTATGTCCGCATAGTTCATCAGCAGTACGCTCTGAGTATTTTCATGCCAGATTGGTTTCTTGTGAATCTTAAAGCGAAATGCTAGCCCCTTTGGAAAATTTGCATATGATAAGCAAATCCTATGTATCCCATGCTAATTTTGTACGATTACCGCGGACGATCGTACAAAATTAGCATAGGATACATAGGATTTGCTTATCATATGCAAATTTTCCAAAGAGGCTAGCATTTCGCTTTAACCTTTAGTGCACTTTGAAGTTTGAACAACTACATTACCATGTATTATATGCGAAATTCTGTGCACAGCTCTGGTACTCCAGGATAGTTTCGGCCTCCACATTTTTTTTTTCGTGTTATTCAGTTTCTCTGAAATTGTTAAACGAAAAAAAAGTTGAAATGTTTGCAAAGCACTTAGAGTCCCACGTTTTTCTTTGAGTGTCAGGGGTGCGACCGATAGTAAGAAACATCATTTTTCAAAGATTTTTGGTTATCAGAGAAGTTCTAGGCCGGGGGTAGCCAGTGGATACATTTAATTTTTATAAAAGAAAAGAAGATCCAGATGATGAGGCCTGCAGTGCAAATTCGAACACATTTGTGACAATATCTAATTGTAAGTATACCATCGACAATTTATAGATACTTACGCGTAAATGCTCAGGCCCACGTATAAAAAAAATTTCCCTAATTTTTCTGAGATAAATCTCCCAGATCTCCTGCGAAATCAGTTTTGCATAATATGCAAAATTGGGGAAGACGTTCGTGAAAGAAGATTCTTTAAAAATACCAGCCGGTTTTTGAGAAAATACCAGCCGGTTTTTGAGACGCATTGCGTATGCCTGTTTTCTTACGCAGCACATGCAAATGAGCAAAAATTAGAATAAAAACTAGCCCCCAATTAGACCCCACTTTGCATAAATGCATAGGAATTCAAATACTTGAGATGCGTTTCAAAAACCGGCCGGTATTTCGCTTTAAACGACGAAAAGCGAAAGAAAAGATGACATTTCCTTTAAAATTCTTGTAGGAGCAGTCGGCTCGAAAGTTTGACAATAAGACCCACGTATGGGTGGAGGACAAAGAGGAGGGATACGCAGTGGCCACTATAACTGTGGACGAAGGCACACATTTGACTGTGAATCTACCCAATGGAACACAGGTAACGACAGAATACCAACATTCCCGTACCCTGGCGCGAAGCGCGGAAATTCGTAGCCGCGTCCGCGGGAAAAAATTCCAAATTTGCATTGTAAAATTCGAGACACAGAGAAACCTCTTTTCTGCGTCTCCGCCTTTCCCATGTTTCACCAGTTCGATGATCCCACTATCGTAAGCTTCGACGAATATCCCATGTTTATATTGGATAGTGCGCTTTGCATAATTCATAAGCATTTAAGTTACGGTTTCGCGCGCTTTCACATGCGAAAGTATCATCCATGTTATCGCAGTTTCGCATAGTAGAATTTTACCTACAGTCGGAAATTTAGATACACCTCCAGCGTTTTTGCATACATCTAATGTAAAACTGCTCGAAAACGGAAAAATGAACTTGGACGGGGCTTTCGCGGCGAATTCGCGCGAAAGTGTAACATGAATACTCTATCAATGATTTCTTTCAGAAAAAACTGCCCAAGTCGGAATGCCAGGAGATCAATCCCGTAAAATTCGAGAAGACAGAAGATATGTCCAACCTAACATTTCTTAATGAAGCATCTGTGCTACACAACCTCAAGCAAAGATATTCATCGATGATGATTTACGTACGTTCATTATTATCGAATCATCGTTGACAGACAATAAGTGTTTGGTCAAAACACAATTTCGTCCAAAGGCTTCGAGCTATTTGTCATCTGGAACCCGTTGCCTGTAGCTCAGGACCTCGTCATATAGTACTTATGTTACGTGTTCGCGAAAGTGTGACATAAATACTCTCATATAATAGTATATAATATGTGCTAAAGATGATGTACTAAAGATAAGCAAGCTTTGAAACCCTGTACCACCCTTGAACAAAGTTGAAGGGGCACCGGTGCACGCTCTTGATGCGTAAAAATACTTATCTATCATTATTTCTATCATTATTTAATTCGGAATTGCAGACTTATTCGGGCCTGTTCTGCGTGTTTGTCAATCCCTACCGTATGTTGCCTATTTACACCGATTCTGTGGCAAAGATGTACGTGGGAAGGAGAAGAAGTGAAATGCCTCCACATTTGTTTGCTGTGGCTGATGAAGCATTCAGAAATATGGTGAACGGTAAGAGTACTTATGAAACTGTATTTTGTAGTTTGGAGATAAAAGATGTAGAGGTACAAATTAAAGGGACAGGAGTAAAAAGTTTTCTCAATTTACTTGTGCAGAATGTCCGGATTTTCAGAAATATTTCTGTGAAAACCGCATTTCCTTGCGCCAAGAACTCGCAGAGTTGTTCGCCGGCAGACAGTTCGGCCAGGTACCGTAGTCAGCAACGTCAAAATACATTCATAAAAAAATAACTCTGGCGCAAAGAAACGGCTTTCAAAGTAATATTTCTGAAATTCCGGACATTCTGCACAAGTAAATTTAGGAACGCTTTTTTCTCGTGGGCCTGCCCCTTTAAAAGGATACTGTGATGAATAGTCCAACACAAAATGCATAAAACCACGAGTATGTTGAAGAAATACCTTCATGTTCCAGTATGCATAGCACAATACAACGCAGTCACATTTGTTTGATCTTTATATGTTTTATTTACTTATTAAATAACACCAAATGGTGTGCATCACATTGAAATTATGAGAAGAAAGTAGTATATAACTCGTCATGGTTGATTAACGAGCAGGTTATCTTATCTTATTATATAAAGGAGAAGAGTTTGCCACGGGTTTGTTTTTATGTGCACAACGAAATCCCTTCATAAAGAAAATGCTGCGATCGAAAGAGCATACAAAATCGGCTGGTTTGATAATAAAACAATGGAAATCAAGCGTAATGAGTAATGTCAAGTTAATGGCGTCAGGCATTTCAAGTTTTGTAAAATCGTATGATATGTGGGCGATAGTATATTTTTACCTCCAAAATGGGCAAAGAAAATGGTAATGGTGTTAACCTATATCCTTATATGTTAAACACTGTTCCAGCTATTTTTGAAAAAGTAGGTATGACAGTTATTCTAAGGTTTTATTACAATTTCCCTGTATCTCTTACTCAAAACATTTTCATGTTCTTTTTATTTTTATTTGAAGAGCACGAGAATCAGTCGATGCTGATCACTGGAGAATCTGGAGCCGGGAAGACGGAGAACACCAAGAAAGTCATTTCGTACTTTGCCATGATTGGTGCCAAGGAACCTTCTGCTGTCCAAGATCCGTCGAAGAAGAATGTAGGAAATTATTTTTTCTTACTGACTAAAAAGTGACTATGATAATTGAAGCCGCGATGTGGAGCTAGGAGTAACACTTTTCAAGCGTGGAAGCCACGTCCATACTACGTTCTCAGGCACGCGGCGCGCAAATGCGTAATCGCGTCCGCGGAAAATAGACGGCTTTGGAAAGGCGGAGACGTAGAAAAGAGGCTTCTTTGTGTCGCGAACTTCCCAATGCAAATTTGAAATCTTTTTCTGCGGACGCGGCTACGCAATTCCGCGCTGCGCGTACCGCTGAGGACCAGAGTATATTAATCGCGCTGAATAAATTTTCGCTTCCAGTTTTAATTGTTTGTAAATGCGTAATCTTTCAGGAACCGTCGCTGGAGAATCAAATTGTGCAGGCCAACCCAGCAATTGAAGCCTTTGGTAACGGAGCGACTGTGAGGTAAGTTGTGGTGATGAACTATTAAATTTCTACAGCCTACCACCTATCTTGTTGTGTTCTATCTTATACAACTATTTGAAGTTTGACGTTATTTTAGAAACTACAACTCGTCGCGCTACGGAAAATTTATTCGAATTCACTTTGACAAGAGAGGACGATTGGTGGGGGGAGATATTGAACACTGTGGGTATTTCACGACCAAATTGGTGATCAATGAAATCAATGATGAAATTGTTCAAAAATATTCGTTGCCAGACAGCTATCGCCGCCTGAGGCGACACCAAATGCTATGCTATCTAAACGACACTTGAAGTTCGCATATTTATATGAAACGTCTGAAGCGTATATTATAATGTTTCTTTTAAAGGGAGAGGCCCACGAGAAAAAAGTTTTCCTCGATTTACTTGTACAGAATGTCCGGAATTTTAGAAATATTACTGTAAAAACTGCATTTCTCTGCACCTAGAACTCACAGAGTTATTCCCCGGCAAACAGTTCGGCCAGGTACGGTAGCCACAATTATTTTTGCGCTTTTAGGGCATTAAAGTATTGGAAACGCTTTTTTATAATCGTAGGAATGTTCTTCATCCGTTTAACAATTATTATGCAGAGAAAGAATGCTAATGGACGGATATAAACAGAAAAAACGTATTTTGACGTTGATGACTACGGTACCTGGCCGAACTGTTTGCCGGGGAATAACTCTGTGAGTTCTAGGTGCAAGGAAATGCGGTTTTCACAGTAACATTTCTGAAATTCCGGGCATTCTGTGCAGGTAAATTGAGGGCAACTTTTTTCTCGTGGGCCTCTCCCTTTAAAAGATCCTATTGTGCATACTTTGTAAATATGCGAACACTTGCCTACTTATACCACATGACTGAAACGTAGAAAAAATTCGCTGTGGTCGTGATCACAAATAAATTCACTCGGCCACAAACTCTTCTCCTTTATATAATAAGATTATAAATACATAAGTTTTCGAGTGATATTTAACACCTCTAATTGCAGACTTACTGGAGAAATCACGTGTCATAAAGCAGGCACCTGGTGAACGGTCATACCACATTTTCTACCAGATAATGACACAGAAGAAGCTGAAGGGTAAGTGTCTGGCAATGCTCATAAAGTTACTTTAGTATGGTGAGCCAGAAAGGCACGAAAGGAAACAATTTTAGTTGGCGCGCATGTGGCGCACCTGTGGCGCACTTGTGGCGGACTTTCTGCATTCTTCAAGTAACCTCAGAGTACCCCTCGCGCACAGACGGCGCAATACCGGGCTCTAACCAAAAAGGGGTATATCTCTATTGTGCGGAGCTTCGTCAGTGCTATGCGAGTGTTGAATGGCTGAAACACACTGTTTTTCATTGTTTTAAGTTAAATAAACGATGAAAACTACAGTTTATTTTGCTCAAAACTGTGTTTCAGTCATATCTCTAGCTTCCCTAGTTTATCTTGTTGCACTATTTTATCGGAAGATCGATCAATACTCACCTTTTTTTTACCTAATATATTCCCTAGGGAATAATTAAAAATAAATGTTATGCTCGTTGTTTAAGTTTACCTTTGTACGATCAAACAAAAGCATAAAAACCAGGTGATTTTCTAGTGAACCCATCCCTCTAATGAAGAACAATTGCAGAACGTTATCAACTTATGGATGACATCTATCAGTACAATTTTGTCTCGCAGGCCGAGATCACCGTGCCCGGGATGAACGACACACAAGAATTCAACATCACCGATGTAAGTATTCAGTATGAGCCGTTTGAACCAAAACAAAGGTCAGAAATATAGAATAGGTAGAATCTTCGAGCTTTTTGTTAGCACCTTATTGCTCTTTATATGTAGTTAGCGTATTGTTTGTAAACCAATCCTGATGTCAACGTCTCACCTTTCGGCATCGTCAGGACATGAATACCTCAAACTTGGGTAATAAAACCATCAGAAATATAGATGATTAAATGCACGAAATTTAGGAGGCCTTCGATGTGATGGGTTTCTCAGCCAGGGAAAAGGACGACCTGTACAAAGCGTGTGCGGCAATCATGCATATGGGAAATATGCAGTTTAAACAGAAACCGAGAGACGAGCAGGCAGAAGTTGATGGAGTTGAGGGTAAGTGCGAAAAGTGATTGATCCATTCGGTATGGTGGAATTGGCTCTATTTTACTAGACGAAGTTTGCAACTTCAAAATTGAAACTACAAAACACCGCGCCTTAGCGGCGCACAAAAACTTCGACCGTCACAGTGGCGCCGCGCCGCACCTCTCTAGTTTTAGGGACTTAGGGAAAGTGCGCCGCGCCTATGCTACCCATCTGCCGCGCTCATTCCGCTCTGCAGTTGCGCCAACTTGAATTTACTTTCCGCGTATCTGTGGCGCACCCCCATCCTAGTAGGTGGAGCGTCACTCCGCTGTGGCGGGGCCCTGCTTTTACGTCGCACTGCTTACTTTTTTTGGGTCGACTAGGTCAAAATCGTCTAGGTCAGAATTTCATAAGTGAAGTCGACTAGGTCAACATCGAAATAATGCCCGACTATGTGAGGATACAGTATGATGTTTTCGCAGTACTACTATATGATATGGTATTACTGTATCTTCCAGCTGCTCAAAAGGCATGCGCTCTTTTGGGAGTCAATCATGATCAGTTTTTGTCCGCCCTCATCCACCCAAGAGTCAAAGTCGGTACTGAATGGGTGAATAGAGGACAAAATGTGCAACAGGTCAGTCATATTCACTGAGAAATGTTGTAGCTGAGGCCTGTGTAGAGTAGAGTGTGTGGTGTGGAGAACACGGCGAAAGACTATGTACTGAATGGGTGAATAGAGGACAAAATGTGCAACAGGTCAGTCATATTCACTGAGAAATGTTGTAGCTGAGGCCTGTGTAGAGTAGAGTGTGTGGTGTGGAGAACACGGCGAAAGACTATAAGTCTTTATTGAAGATACTGTCGAAGTGCGGTAGTCAATTCACCGATTGACTCCCACACTGAACCTGCTATGTACAAATCCTGGCACGTTATATTCATTAGTTCGTATGCTAATAGTTCATATACGAAAGTGGTAAATGACTCAACATAGATTAATTAGGAACAGGAAATAACTAGTGTTTAGATATACGTTTCGAGGTCATTTCCCTAACAAGAAATCGCAAGTTGCAGTTTTCAATACTAAACCGAAGTACTTAGCCCCAGTTCCCAAAGAACGTCTAGCAATAAACGGCAATTCAATATCTGATTTCTAGGTAGATTGGGCTGTGGGAGCACTGTCGAAGGCAATCTACGCACGTGTTTTCACCTGGTTGATCAAAAGGTATCATACTGATTTTGGAAGTAAAACGAAGCGTAAAATCATGGGATAAATAACAAATAGTGCTATCCAAAATTATACGGTCACCTCCAAATTCTAGGATTTCTCGGTTCTGCGCGGGAATCGCGGAAAACCAGTAACAACACTGAGTCGACCATGCTAAAAACATAGGAATACACAGAACCAAAGAAATTTAATCACAACTAAAACAGTTAGGGAATAAAACCCATTTTTGGCCTGTTCAAAATTGTTGCTGGCTGATGACGGCAGTCATTTTATGATTTCTAATGCTTCAGAACCGAAGTCTTATATTCGTTGGCATGTCCATGTTTCTTATATATTGCTCTTGGCTTTCTTTAGATGCAACCAAACTCTTTCTGGAGCATTGGAGGAGTCGGCTCACTACATCGGAGTTCTCGACATTGCCGGTTTTGAAATCTTTGACGTAAGTCAGATACAATTGTTAGTTAGATGAACATTGTGCATACAAGTTATTAGGTGCTAGTGTCCATAATTTTTTTGAGCAGAATATTCTATTTTTTACTACTTACAAGGGGTCGGCAACACCGTAAGGTGAGCGATCAGAAATTGCACCTCATGGGTAAAGAAAGTATGGTGAATAAGAGTAAAACATGTATGTAAAATTTTCTGTGGTCATCTGGGAATGGTAATGGGAACTCGTAGTGCTTAAGGTAAAAAGGTGCCTTATCACATGCTTCCTGAAGAAAGTAATCATCGGTTCGGTAGTGTAGAGGGTGAGTTCTCACCTATGGTCATTATGACCAAGGTTCAATCCCCCACCAGGAATTTTTTTTTTGGACTTTTTCAATGGAACTAATTCCAGATATTTTCAAAAGCATAACTGATTTGAATGAATGTGTTTTCAATGTCTTTTAGTCAAACATATGAGGAAATGGTTCTGTATACTATTATACAGAGCCATAAATACGAAAAAAGCAAGCCATACTGACTGAATGTTCCAAACAAGATACGTTTTCACAGTATATTGATTTTCGCAATCATATTTGCTAGCCTTTTTTCGAAGTAATTAGGTTCTAACAAACATGTGGCAAAAAAATTTGCACCAAAATATAGACACCACTCTACAAACTTGTAATCACAGAAAAAAAAAGAGAAAATGAAGTGTCATATGCGAAAACAAAAATGAAACAATAGAATGACGAAAAGGATACGTTTGAAAAATTCATAAAAAAAAACTCATTCAAATCAGTTATGCTTTTGAAAATATCTGGAATTAGTTCCATTGAAAAAGTCCAAAAAAAAAATTCCTGGTGGGGGATTGAACCTTGGTCATAATGACCATAGATGAGAACTCACCCTCTACACTACCGAACCGATGATTACTTTCTTCAGGAAGCATGTGATAAGGCACCTTTTTACCTTAAGCACTACGAGTTCCCATTACCATTCCCAGATGACCACAGAAAATTTTACATACATGTTTTACTCTTATTCACCATACTTTCTTTACCCATGAGGTGCAATTTCTGATCGCTCACCTTACGGTGTTGCCGACCCCTTGTTAGTGCAATGTCATGAGGTTATTTTATGCGAGGTTTTTCCCTTATCATTTCACAATTTTTTTACATGTTTCGTTGTCATTTTCCATCCCGTGTGGGATGTATTATGTTATTAGCATAATTGCATAATTGCAATACCGTCTTTATTTTCCTATTTTTAGAGAAACTCGTTCGAGCAACTGTGGATCAACTTTGTGAATGAAAAGTTGCAACAGTTCTTCAATCATCACATGTTCGTTCTCGAACAGGAGGAATACAGAAGGTGGGAGAATTTTATACCAATATTTCAGAACCATAAGCTCGCTTATACTTTTGCGGTTACCAAACAATGCGTAAACGCGTAGCGCCGGTAGCGAAAATAAGCGCATCGTAGCCGCGCTCGCGCTTATTTTTAGGGGTCTAGTCGTAACCGCAACGCGCGGTCGAGCGTAGAGTTACGGTAAGAGTTCCATTTTCAGAGAAGGAATTGAGTGGACATTCATTGACTTCGGATTGGATCTCCAGAGCTGCATCGATCTGATTGAAAAGGTCAGTACAAAAGAAAAAACGTTACTAAATATAGAATATGGATTACCAGACCACCAGATGGTTGTCGCCGCCTGAGGCGACTTTCCAATACATACTTCAAAGTGTTCATGAAAAATGAGCATACTTATGTGAAATGCCTGAAGCGTTTAATCCAAAGGTTTTGCAACAAGATTCAATTGCGTTTAGTTTGAAGTTTCGAAAAAGCGCAGATTTCGCGCCAATATTGTGCCACACGTGCGCAATTGGTGTGTTAATCCGAATTAGAAACCAGCCGCGCCCTCCAGGCGTTTTGCAGTCTGCGCCAAGCGTCAGCGCCAAACGTGCGCGTACAACAAATTAATGTGCATTATTGGCGCTTGGAGAAAGTGAATGAGGGGCGCACGAAAACCTCAGTTGGCACAAATGTCGAGCCTTTGGATCATCTTTTTAGAAGGAATGAGGTTTGTGCGCAGAATTCGCGCCAAATTGTGCCGCACACGGTTTGTGTGCAAGTTTCGCGCCAAATTGTACACACGTGTGCAAGTGGTGTGTCAATCTGAACTAGACACCGATGGCGCCCTCCTGGCGATTTACATTGAACTCCATATATTTCTTCCTTTAGCCACTTGGCATAATTTCAATGCTCGATGAGGAATGCATCGTACCAAAGGCATCCGATATGACCTACGTGGACAAGCTAACTAATCAGCATCTCGGAAAACACAACAACTTCCAGAAGGTAGCTCAAATTCCTTTCTAATTTCTAACTACTCTGCCTTTTGAGATATTTAAATAACAAAAAATCTGCATAATTGTATTTCAGGCCAAGCATCCCAAAGGAAACCAGGCCGTTGCACACTTTGCTATCGTTCATTATGCAGGAACCGTCAGGTACAATGCTGAGCAATGGTTGGACAAAAATAAGGTAAATATATGTCCGCAGAAGTCAGAATTCACAGAAACGGTGCACCGGGGTCCAGTTCATTTAGTTTGGTAAGAATTGTGAAGATTTATTGATTGCAAGGCGCATGGAAATAACTGCTTGATTCAGGACCCACTCAACGATTCGGCTGTGGCTGTACTGAAGACTTCTGATAAGAAGGGCCTAATCTATGCTATTTGGGACGATTACAAGACTGACGTGGACAGAGAGCAGGACACTGCGAGGGGTAGGTGATAGAACATGGTTTAGAGAAAAAAGAGTAGCTAACTAAGGGAAATGAGTGATTTATAGTTAGGAATAAAGATAAAGATAAAGATAAACATAAAGAGCACCCGGCTATATCACCCGAATCCGCAGAAACGGCGCACCGGGGTCCGGTTCATTTCTGAAGCCGGTCATTCAGGTCTTTAAACTTGAGGCCAATTTACGGGAAGCAGCTTTATCTCCGCCGGTTTTACCCAGCTACCAACTCTTACATCTTTGGTGGGGTGAAAGTAGGAACAAGCTAACCATTTGACACATTCTGACACCTTCTGACACCTTCTGACACATTCTGACACATTCTGACACCTTCTGACACCTTCTAGGCAAGACTGAGACGAAGAAGAGAGGAAAGTCATCTTCCTTCCTCACGGTCTCCACAATGTACAGAGAGTCGCTCAACTCTTTGATGAACATGTTACACACAACACATCCACATTTTATCAGGTTGGAACTAAATTATAATTATAATTTGTTTTACGCTTCAAGAGCGTGCACCTTTATATTCAAGGGAGTTCAAAGTACAATTTCAACGTTTGCTTATGACATGTTCCGCAGAGGTCCTGAGCAGTAGGCGACGAGTTCCAGTTGACAAAATGCTCGACGTCGTCGGGCTAGGGCCAGGAGGGATCGCCCACGATCCCCTCGCCTAAATGTAAACTCTAAGTCAATGTCCTAAGTAAACTAAAAACGGGCAAATACATAAAGCTCTCAAATACATAAAATTAATTTGTGAAGATATCACGTCTCATCGCACGATGTCTTTCTCATTTTATAAATAAATTTTGACTGTGATCGAAAAATTGGGGTATTCGACGAGCGGGAATCGAACCCAGCGTCTTTGGATTCCCTGTCCCCTGCGCTAACCACTACGCTACCGCCACCCACCGCCAAATGTTTCAATACCCCAATTTTACGATCACAGTCAAAATTTATGAAATTTGGCTCAGGGCTGCCATAAAGTCCCTTGCATTCACTTTGGCATATATATTTCTCATTTTAGGTGTATTATTCCCAACGAAAAGAAGACAAGCGGAATGATTGACGCACCGCTTGTACTCAATCAGGTGTGTTGATGTAAAAATATTGGTCTACTGCAGGTAAAAGCAATTCCCAAAACATTAAAGAATTCAAATACGGCCATACCAGACGGCTATCGCCGCCTGAAGGCGTCTTTCCATACTTATAAACCTCTGAAATGTAGATGAAACTCTTGTGAAAAAGTCAACCACAAAGTTGTTCTTTTGCATAATGAGCTTCGTTTGCCTCTCCACCCATTTTATACCGCGGAACGTTTTATTGAAATGGAGCTTCCGTAACGCACAGGGTGCTAGCGCACACTACAGTTACTCTTTTATAAAGTAAGATATGTTCAGCTCACATGTAATGGTGTATTGGAAGGAATCCGCATCTGCAGAAAGGGCTACCCGAACAGAATGTGCTACGCGGAATTCAAGTACAGATACGCTATATTGGCAGCAGACGATGCCTCAGATAAGGTATTGCGGTTGCAGGTTAAAGGGCATGCATACCCCCGTGCCAGTTCGTTACTTAAAGGATCGCAGTCACTCCAAAATCATCATTTTACTTCGAGTTTACTTGAATTTAGTAAAGAATAAAGAAAAATACTTTACCAAAACCGAATAATTTGAATTCCAACTCAGGGGGTGAACAAGTAGAAAAGTAGTTCTACTTATCTACCGCGGGATTATGAAACGTGTCGTGATATGCCTGCAGACCCTTGCAGTATATGTAAAGATATAATATGCAGATATTTGCCGAAATAATTTGCATACTCCCGATCGGGAAGCAGCTGTATGAACACGTTTCGTGATCCTGCGGTAGCTAAGTAGAACTACTTTTCTACTTGTTCACTCCCTGAGTTGGAATTCAAATTATTCGGTTTTGGTAAAGTATTTGACTCTATTCTTTACTAAATACAAGTAAACTCGAAGAAAAACGACGATTTTGTTGAGACTGCGTAATTTTTTCTTGTTGGAAAGATATGTTTCCCGTTTGTGACTTTGGGGTCGAAACGGGTTACCTGGGTATTACCGGGCACTTCGTATAATTTTCTTTTTTCACACTTCATTTTAGTTCTTTCTCATAGTTTGCTTTTAGTTCTTTACCAGATATACTTTTGGTTTTTTATATTACTCCAAAAATACTTACTCGCTCAGTGCGTCTCCCATCCTATAATTCTGGTAATAATTGTATCAATATCTTTCAATTAAAGGACCCGAAGCTGGGCTCGATCAAGATGTTGCAAAAGCTCCTCAGTCAACAGAAGCTCGTCGAGGATAACTTCAAGACCGGAGCCACAAAGGTGGGCTTTTCTTGCAACCTAAAACCGGGTTAAATCGTGTATATTATATGCCACATATATATCAGGGCTGGCTACCCATTCCGTGAGGCCTATTCTCTGGAGTGCCCTACTTCGGCAGACCAGAGCGGGCTGCAGGGACCCCTTCGGGGCCCTGAAAAACAGTCCTAGCTTTAACCTTGAACCTTTAAAGGGATCGGCTCACCTTAAAGTGTGTCTGTTTTTTTTGTTTCTTTATTTTCTATAAGGGATAATAAAAATTTGGAATACAAAAAGTAGTGTTCTATTTCAATAGTCACGGAGATATTAGGTGATAAAGTTGGGGATTGATCGGCCCAAAATGGAAAAGGGCAATTGTCCTGCCTTGTTTGTATGGAGACAATTACCCTTTGCCATTTTGGACCGATCAATCCACCACTTTATCACCTAATATCTCCGTGAGTATTGAAATAGAACACTACTTTTTGTGTTCCAAATTTTTATTATCCCTTATAGAAAATAAAGAAACAAAAAAAACAGACACAATTTAAGGTGAGCCGATCCCTTTAAGAAAACATGTCCGTGATTCGCGAAAGGAAAGATAGAGCATCCATGTCTCGTTCACAAAAAATATCCGCTGACAATTTTGCTTTTTAGGTTTTCTTCCGCGCAGGTATTCTTGCCAAAATGGAAGAGTATCGTGACGAGGCACTAGCGAGAATTATTGGAAAGTTGCAGTGTGCAATCAGAACGAGATTGGCCATGGTTGGTGATGCACAAATAATTCTTGTGATTTGAAATTGAGAAATTTATCATTATACTAGTAGAGTCAGAGAATTCAGAATTCATAACCCTACCAAACGATATGGACAGTTCTACAGTATGACTGTTACTCGCATACGGTAACACCTCTATAAAAGACAAAAATAAAGTGCACCTTATATTGCATCAACCAAAATCAGCAGAAACGGTGCAGGGGGTCCTTGCAGAGCAAGACGTTTGGCCGACCTTAAGCCCCACACCACCTCTATTCTTTATTTTAATTTTAATTAGGATGAATACGCTCTTCGCGAGAGTCAAATCGAAGCCTCGTATTTGGTTCAAAAGAATATCAGATCGTGGATTGTTATCAGGTACGCTCCTTAATCATAATCAATCAATATTCTTAGTTGAGCACTTATGTTATGTTCACACAGTTATCCGCAACGTATTTAAGTCTTATTGCAATATATAACTTTGTCGCCCTCGCAAAGCCTTGTTTTCTCTCACGCCTCCCCCTTCCTTTTATCTCTCTCCCTACTCTCTCTCTCTCTCTCTCTCTCTCTCTCTCTCTCTCTCTCTCAATATCTCAGCGCGGTTTCAACTGTTGGAGTGCTTAGTCGCTTCTCCACGGAGACTTGTTGCAATTCCAAACCTTCGTTCGAATTTAGTCCTATTTATTTATTTTGATGTAGGTTTGCATTTCTACCCCCCATTTTCCTACCTCCTACCTTTATGTTGTGCCTGGAATGCTGACTTGGTTTTTCACACTGTATGGATTTCATTTTCATTTTTTTTAACTACCGGGCGGGCCGGGCTCTATTTTTTTTCTGAAAATTCTTGTATATCCAAATATTCATGCTCGACCACCTCATTGATTCTGTCACCGATTTTTCACTTAAAAAAAATTATTCAATGTATCACATCTTTCTATCCTATACGACCATTTTGCCTCACAAATATCATCGACTGTTCAGTTGTCTTACAAGAGTTGCCTCATTGTCAGACGGCACAAAATTGGATTTCAATTCCAATAATAAATAAGGGAAATCATCTAATTTGTCTTTTAAAAACAATAGTGAACTTTGGATTTACAATACTAAATGGTTCCTTGTTTGACGGTCCCTTGTTAGAATGATGTGCACCAACATCTTAGGGTACCTTTTGGTTTACGAGCTGACAGCAACTACCCCAAGAACTTTCTTCTTTGTTCCTACGACTCGTTGATCCAATAAGCATTTATTATTATAATTATTATTATTATTATTTAATGTTCAGCTAAAACTGTCTTCCCTTCTTGTTATTAATTTTGGATATTACCATAATTCTCCTCCAGGAAGTGGCCTTGGTTCCGCCTGTTCACTCGTCTGAAACCCCTTCTCAAAGGAATGAAGTCGAATGCGGAAATTGAGGCGCTAGAGAAGAAATGCAAGGTACGCGGTTATTTTCTAATGGGGTTTCCAAGTATGCCAAAAACCGTGCATAGTATCAATTGCAAAATAGTGTGCCAATCTACCGTAATTTTGCGTAATTTTGACACATCGGCACTATAGAAAATCCGCCATCAAAGCCTATTTTTTTGTTGAACAAATGGTCCCGTGGCGATCGGTCGTCAAAACTGCCTGTAGATATTCTCGTGTAGTGCCAACATGCGGTAAATTTTTCGATACTTGGAAGGAAAATCGGCCATACTTGCAAACCCCATTATGGCTAATTGCCCCTAGGTTGTAAATGCCGTTAGGGGCGTTAGGGTTGTTTCGCATCATGAAACTGTCTTACAATTAGGATATGCACGGTTACATTATACCAGGGCCAAGTTTCTCAGAAAAGTTCTATAGTTTCCATTCCAGCCTGTTGCAAAACTAAGTATTTGTTCGAGTGAGTTAAAAAACCTTGCAAAATGTAAAATTTTCGCACTTGGAGCGTAACGTGAATCCTCACAAACAAACAGACAAACAAACTTTGTTATGTTTATTCTTTGTTTATGATCAAATATGGCCTATATCTCTGGAGCGCACTACTTCGGTAGACCAGAGCGGACTGCAGGGCCCCCTTCGGGGCCCTGAAGCCTGAAGAACAAAGAGAAAAAGGAGCTTTAAACCTTAACGTTTCAACATAACATTTATCACGTCAACGAAACGTATCGCGCAAGTTGTGTCAATATAAGGCCATTATTAATAACCAGACGTCTGAAACGTATATGAAACCCATGTTAAAAAAGGCAACCGAAAGTTGTTATTTGCAATGAGCTTCGTTTGCCTCTCCACCCCTTTTATTCTACGGAACATTTTATTCAAATTGAACTTCCGTAACGCACAGGGTGCTAGCGCACACTACAGTTACTCTTTTATATAATAAGACAGGATTTACAATTGTTGAATGATTAAGGAGATCGAAATTGCGCATAAGAACGAGGAGGACTTGAGAAAGAAGCTGAGTGACGAGCTGGCTGTTAAAAAGGAGGAATGCGAGGATACAAAAGCTGCTCTCGACAGAGAAAGGAGTGCCGTCGCCAGAAGAGATCAGGAGATTGAGGTATTCAACAAACCAAGAAGCAAACCTTATTATAAAAAGGAGAAGAGTTTACTTGGTCTTTTGTTTGTATGAACGAATCGAAAATTCGAATATCTAAGAGGCTATAAAAGGAGAATCGAAGCCCAGTGTTGAGCAAGCGAAATCGAACCTTATTTCATGATTTTTCAAGATGCGTTGCAAACGTTTCACACAGTGCGCTCAATGCTCTGGTCTTCAACCGCGAACGCCCCTTCTTTTTGCCCCCCCCCCCCTACGCGGCTGGCCGGGGGCCTCCTGCGCGGTTGGCTGGGGGTGCGCTGGGCTCGCCGAGGCACCGCGCACCCACCTGCTTGCATACTACGCGGCTGGGTGCGCCCCCCTCTGCGCGGTACGCGGTTGACTACGCCCGCACTGGAAACTGCGCGGCTGGCTACGCGTGCACTCCAATTTGCGCGGCTGGCAGAAGGGGCGCTGCGCACCCAGGAACGTAGTGTTCCTGCATCTTAGACATTGAGCGTCGCCTCAGGCGGCGATAGCCGTCTGGTTAGTCATAAAGCAGATTAAACAAAGACACATGACTGGTCTGATCATACTGACATGGTGTAGCAAGCCACGTTTCCCTATATTGCACAGAAAGGAAATTTTCGAACTGATATAGCATACTGAAATGCTTGTATAAGAAGAAATTTGGACTCCATTTTGTTTTTCTCTTCCGTCAGTTGCATCGTGTGCTATTTGGTCACTTGCTGTTCTCTGTACTAGTTATACGTGCTGTTTTAAAGTAAAATACGGGCCGGTCTTTGAGACGCATCGAACACACCAGCATCTTATGCAGCTCATGCAACGGAATATAAATTAGAATAAAAAATCGAGCTAAATTCCAGAAAATTAGCATAAATACATGAGAATACAGTTGTCCACGATGCGTTTCAAAACCTGTTCTCTATCAGAATTACTCATTCTACTTATTGTTTAATACATAGAACCCTATTCCAATCAATATTATAACACTCGGATTGTTTGTCTTTGAATGTCTCCACTCTCCACCTCACTCAGTGTCTCTTCTCACGCCTTCTATATCTCAGACATGTTCTCTCCTCGTTCATCACAGTCTCATCTCTGTCAAGAAGCTTTCTCTAGCACTCTCCTCACCCTTTACCCTACATCATCTGTCTCTGATCCCCGTCGATGTCTTTTCCCCTCCTCATTTCAAATTGCATCTCGTCGCCAGAAACCGCTTCAGATATCCGCAGTGAAAGTGCTCAACAGTCCGCTCTCGATTGCGTAAAAAATGTGTGCGCGCCGGGTCCAGCTTCACTAGATCTTTCGCGAAAGAAAACCAAAATAATACAAAGAACCGGGACTTGTGGAAAAAATAGGAAATTTTCCAGTGTACGGGAAAATACCAACATTCGCCGATAGGTGAAGCATCTTATAATAAACTAGTAAGGCGTCCGTCCTAACGAATTACCCCAATTGATCTAAATTTTATCTAATTTTTAACCAACGATCCCTCAAGATCTACGTCATTGGCTTGCTTTGCCTATGTTTGGCATCGGGGAATTATGAAGAACACTTTATTATTATTAAATTTAAATTACTTAGTTTGTTAGGAACTGAACAAGTCGCTCAAGAATGAGGCGGACAAGGTCTCAGAGGTTGAGAAGAAAGCAAAGGATTTGGAGAGACAGAGAGAACGAGAGAGGATGGACGCCGAAGGTAGAGTAGACGGAAATTTAAATCTTACATTGGAAACGGAAGAACCATTTGGTGAATGTTCGCTGTTCTGTTTTGTGGGCCAAGCCATTTGGTGATCACTTGACTTGGTGACGATGCCGTGTACAATTTTCTCGAAAACAAGTGAAAGCAGTTTTTTTCGGTGAAAAATATTTGGTGACCGGTCAACGACGGGTTTTCTGTGGTTCCGGCAATTATCCCGCAAAAAGATTTGCTTGTTCAAACAATTGATCATCTCTACTTTATCTCCACTCACCTGTTTGCTAATCAACGACAACATGACTAGTTATATACTACTTTCTTTTCAACATTTCATTGTGATACACAACCTGTGGTGTTATTTAGTAAATAAGTAAATAAATAAACTTTAGTCAACTCGCTACAAATTAACTATTCTAGAAAAGCAGCGCATTTTGCAAGCCGAGCTCGAGCAGCTCAGCTCGAAGTCTTCTGAGGAGAGTCAACAGCTGAACAAGCAGCTGAAAGACGCCAAGGAAGCAGCCGACAGAATGGAGCGAGCAAAGAAAGCGCAGGTCTTTTTAACACATATTATCGACAAAAAATAATATTATCGAGAAAAGTATTGCTTGTTTTCTTTCATTCATGCATACTATAAGCAATGCGCATTCCCACATTTTTATGCATAATTTGACTGTTTGTCGTTCAGCCAACAAAAAACTCGAACCAATTGAATACGATGAAAAACCAGCTGGAAATTTCAGAAAAGGAGGAACAATACCTGGATTTTGCCAAAAAAAGATAATAAAAATGATTTTCTTTAGGAGAAAGAGCTTGTCGACATGTCTAACCAGTTGGACGCTGTCCGCCACAAGGCTGACCGTGCCGAAAACGAGAGAAATAAGCTAAGCGAGCAATTGGACAAGGCTGAGGACGAAGTTCTCGTGGAGAGGAGACAAAAGGAGGAAATGGCCAAGGGTAGGACAACTATAAGAATGAAACAGACATGTTTTATTAGGCATACAGTCAACCTATAATGATGAAACTACGAACCACGCCGCGCACAAAAAGAGGCGCGGAACTACAGTTGCGGCCCGTTTGCGCACTTTTGACGCTCCCACCCGAAGCGGAGTTGCACCGTACCCATGTTATAGGCAATTTGTGCGCAGCGATGACGCGGAGTTTCGCGTTGTACATTGTTTTATGTGACAGAACCATGCGCATTGTATGTATGCAGTATGCATACCTGCATTCCCACATTTTTATGCGTAATTTGATTGATTAACTTGTGTGTCGTTCAGCCAACAAAAAACTCGAACACCAATTGAACACGATGAGAAATCAGTTGGAAATTTCGGAAAAGGAGAAACATTACCTGGACGGCGATAGCAAGAAGTTTGTGTTTATTTTGCGAAGATGACACTTGTAGTAATCTGATGCTTATAAGGTCAATAGTCGGCCAATAGGTAACGTATGAAAAATATGCAGTTGCCACACGATAAACATTATATAAGGTAAGATTTTACAAGAAAGGCTATCTCAGATTATCAAATCTTTTTCTGTCGTTGTCACAGGCTGCCAGAACTATGATTTCAATTGTTGTTTAGTTTAGTGCATAGGGCTTCTGACTGCTAAAATAAGGTCACGTTGTTAGTATGGGGATGCAGCTTATATACATTTCCAACTTCCAACTTTCAACCTAAATACGTTTATTTATTTATTTAGTATTTATTAAATAACACATCAGGGTGTGTATCACAATCAAATGATGAAGATAAAGTAGCATATATCTCACCGGGTTGTCGTTGATTAGCAAACAGGTAATTTTTATAAATAAAGCAATAGAATAAGTGCAATGTATAGGTGCTGATATCGTTAGGCATATCAGAGTTTTGCAAATATTTGCCTCGATCGTATGATATGTGGGCGATATTGTATTGTTACTTCAAAAAATGGACAACGAGATAAGACGAACCACGAGGTCATTCGAGCATATTGAAATGTTCACTACCAGTCGGCTAACGCAGCCCGGGGCTTGTATACGTATAAGCGACTCTACACACAAAATGCTCACCTAATTATATAAATATAATAAATATTAAATAAATCTTTTACGCCTCAAGAGCGTGCACCTTTAGTCAAAGGGGTTCAAAATACAATTTCAAGGTTTTCTTATTATATCAAACGCCTAAAACGTTGAATTTCGTGAATGCTCACAAGCAGACGAGGTGTCAGCCGCCTTCGCCCCCTCTTTTTGGTGCATTGCGCGGGTGGCTGGGGTACGAATACGTTTCACAATCTTGCTATAACAAACTAAATAATATGTAAGATAGTATGGTCCGGAGTCCGGGACTTAAACGTATACAGGTGGAAATATCCTCGATCTTCTCGGATGAATTAATAACAATCTTGTGAAGCGTATTTTCGAGAAAACGTCAACCGCGCAGTGCACCAAAAAGAGGGGGCGAAAGCGGCGCGCTGTGATTGCGCTGCGCGGTTGAAGACCAGATCTTAAAGCAAAATACCAGCCGTTTTTTGAAACAAATCGAGTTGACCAGCATGCTGCTTATGAAATGAACATAAATTAGAATAAGAAATCGAGCTATATTCGAGCAAATTAACATAACTACGTAGAAATTCAGTTATCCACGATGCGTTTCAAAAACCGGCCAGTATTTCGCTTTAATAAGAATATTTCAGACGCACAGATGATATCAATGCACTGAAGCGCAAGGCGTTGGCCGATGCAAATCTCATTGCCAAGTTGCAGGTAGACAACTCTGTACCAGTGTTTTGCTTGATTTTAATGGTGTTGCGTTAACACCATTTCCAGTTGTCCATCCACCATTTACTATTAGTTATCTTAGGGTGTCGTACTGACGACCCCCACTCTGATTAAAAAATCCTCGTCTGCGACAGGGGTCGAAACGAGGTCCGTGTTTTGCACGGTAGTTATATTCATTTAATGCATTCTAAATTTAATTATTATTATTTAAATTCAGTACTTTTTATATTTATAATAGTTTTTGTTTATTTAGGTTAATCTCCGTGCTCTCATTGCTCGCATCGAAGAATTGGAGCAGTCTCTGGCAGAGGAGCGGAAAGCACGAACGAGGGTAACCGTTCTATTTTAGAAAACATTAGACTTAGGCTTCGGCTATTGTTTAGACTTAGGCTTCGGCCGTTGTTTTAAGTCTTAGTACATAAAACCCAGTATTTACAGTACCACAGTCATGACGACCAGCATCAGTTTTAAAGCACTCTTGTACCTACTATGGGAAATTTGCATACGATAAATTCTTGAGCCCTTCTGAAGCTTCCGGCACCAAATTTACATAGGATATGCAGGAACATAGGGCACGTGTATCATATGCAAATTTTCTAAAGTAGGTACAATACTGCTTTTATTTAACGCTCACCGTACTCTTTATAGAAAACATAGTATAATTTTATATATCGTTTGCTACAAATGTTACCCCGTTCAATCATTCCATGACGGTTAGGCTTAGGCTTAGGCTTAGGCTTAGGCTTAGGCTTAGGCTTAGGCTTAGGCTATTATATTAAGTTTTATTAACATAAAACCCAGCATTTACAATATCAACCACAACCAAGAGGACCATCTTTCCACACCTTAGAAAATGAATATTTCCTTTTAGGCTGAAACCATGCGGGATGAAATGGCTGAACAATTGGATAAGGTTAACGAACAGGTTTGAAGCTTATTTATTTATTTATTTATTTATTTATTAAATAACACCAAATTGTGCATCAAATAATACGATGGAAAAAAGCAATGTAAATTATATTAAAGCTAGGGATAGGTTTCTTCCCAAGACTTCACATTTTAAAGCGAAATAACGACTGGTTCCTGAAATTTATGTCAAATAACTACATTGCCATGCATTATACGAAAATGAGCATTGTTAGCATAGAAAATCGCCCACTTTGCATTAACAAATAGGAATGCCGTTACTTGACATACGTTTCAAAAACCGGCCGCTATTTCGCTTTAACGCTTTTAGATCGCGGAGACCAGTGGACAACTGACTGCACAAATTCACATAAATAATGGAAGAGCAACGGAGGTCAGCAAATAACTTTTTTTTGTTGATTTCCTTACCTTTTGCGCACTTTTGCCCAGTGCATTATTGTACCCAGTTTTTGAAATTTGCATATGATACGCGTATCATATGCAAAAATCATAAACAAATTGGGTGCCCTTCCAACACACAATTTACATTTGATATGTCATGACGCGGGTATCAACGATACGTTTCACAAACTATGTGCAGTAGTGATCACAAACTAGGCACAGTAGTGTTCTGTGTAAGCGGAAAGCGATCAGTATAAGCCGTACGCCGCTGCCTAAATGTCGTCAGAATACGCTACACAGCAAACAGAGCATAGAGCGTCGTACTAGTATTTGACGAGTATTATCAGCAGTGTTGTAGCAGTATCTGAATGTCAGTCGAGGATAAAGGTATATATTTTAGATGGCTAATCTGCATCGTGAATTGGAAAAGAAGTGCCTGTCTCATGAGGCCAACATGGCTGATCTTTGTTCAATGCAATATCTGACAATCAGCCAACTAAGGACGCTATCACAACAGGTGTGTGACAGGTAGAAAATGTGTCTGACAATGGTATGGCTTTATAGATCTTCTATCTGTGCTATGGTACTTCAGATTGGTGTGTGGGTACATAGGTAACAGGGTGGCTGTGGTAGATTTTGCTGATTGAGATATCCGATATGATTTATAAATTGCCCATGTTTCACGCTTCAAAGCAAAAAAACCTACCCTCATTTATATTGATCATGCTCAGAACCTCTGCGCAACATGTCATAAACAAATTTTGAATTTGAACTCCCTTGGGTAAAGGTGCTTGCTCATCACTTCGGAGTCCTGCAGTCCGCTCTGGTCTATCGAAGGGCAGTCCTAGCGTTACCTTTTAACCTTTAATCATTATAGGCTGCATGTATCGAGAATGAGGCGGCTCAACTGCTGGACGTCCGTCGTGCTCAGTCCCTCAATGGCCTTATGACCCTTCCATCAGCAATTGCCTTCACCTTCTACGATGAAAATGGAGACATGTAGGGGTATTGCAAGAAACTCGGAGGAGAAAGTCCTTAAAGCAAAAATAACTAGGTAAATCGTTTAAATTATATACACCACCATTTTTGTCAATTGTCATTCAATTCACTCACTCGAACTTTGTTATACGTAAAGTTGGTTGTCTACCTAGGCATTATGAATCTATCTCTCTGAAAGAAAAAGCTTGTTCTTTTTTTAGGTTTTCTTGCACTAATTATCACCCTTCAGTGTTTTGTGTCTAATATATATAAAAAACTTATTGTGCAGTTTCAGGTGCATAAACACACTGATTTCCACAAACGTCGGGAAAACTCGCACCGTAATCCAAGCACCGTTTCAAAGTAAAGCTTTGAAATGACCTTTTTCCTAAGCCTAAGTCTAAGCCTAAGCCTAAACCTAAGCCTAAGCCTAAGCCTAAGCCTAAGCCCTTTTCAACACCGAGTCGATAGTAGCTATGTTATGTTATAACTGCAATAACTTAGGTATATCCATAGTCACCGCCTTACATAATTTGCACTATTGTATTGCCCTCCGCATTCACCATTTTTCCTCTGACGCAGGCCTTTCATAATAATCTTTTCATAATCATAAAACATAGTAAATACGCTATACTTTCTGAATGGATCAATAGGGAACAATACAATAGGTGCTAATTCGCCCACTAACAATAAATGCACCTCCGCAATAACAGCACTTGCTTATTTTCTAATGCTTCCTTTCTTTTCTTGTCTTTTCTTGTTCATAATCACAATCGACTACTTTGGTTAGTTACAACCATTACGTCCACTCTCTGCTTATCAGCGTTTTTGTTTCTTCTCATGCTAGTGAAACTATTTTTTAGGAAATACTAGTTTAATCGACTTTTTACAGTTTGAACAAAACGTATGTAGATCCGTGTCACGGCTCCGAGATAAAATCTGTACAAGTTCCAATTCTCTGTGCGCAATTTTCTTTATTTTGTTTACTATTATACTTTGTATATTAGTATATTTTAGATATTTCAATAATCAACTTCTATTGCAAATTGCGTCAAATTATTGATTACTATATTCATTGAATTTTCAGGAAAGTGAGCCTTGCTTATTTTGAATCAACTTTGAGCTCCACATTGTATATTGCCAATAATAAAATATTTTATCGAAAAATTTCATCAGCTACGGTATACTGTAATGAACATACATAAGGCACGCGAAACGTCTTGCTTATTTTATTGCTCTACTCTTTTGTGTTTGGTGAACTTGAATGGACGGCCTTGCCTTGGTTTTACGTAAAAATTGTATCAGGCGGCTTTATGGGTCTTCAAGTATCCCAAAAATTCGATGTGATGCTGTCAATACTACCGTATTTCTGCACGAGACTTGCATTAAACCCCATTATCCTATAATTAAAAAGGTTTATGCTAATTTGCCGGTATTCAAATAAGTGGTAGATCCATAAGTTTTGAAAGACGGCGCTTAAAGGAACGCAGTCACTACAAAATCGTCGTTTTTCTTCGAGTTTACTTGTATTTAGTAAAGAATAGAGACAAATACTTTACCAAAACCGAATAATTTGAACTCCAACTCAGGGAGTGAACAAGTAGAAAAGTAGTTCTACTTAACTACCGCAGGATCACGAAACGTGCTCATACAGCTGCTTCCCGATCGGGAGTATTCAAATTATTTCGGCAAATATCTGCATATTATATCTTTACATATACTGCAAGGGTCTGCGAGCATATCACTACACGTTTCATAATCCCGCGGTAGTTAAGTAGAACTACTTTTCTACTTGTTCACCCCCTGAGTTGGAATTCAAATTATTCGGTTTTGGTAAAGTATTTTTCTTTATTCTTTACTAAATTCAAATAAACTCGAAGCAAAATGATGATTTTGGAGTGACTACGATCCTTTAATCACTTTTGTTGTTTAGAATTCTTTTTTCTTCCCGTTTGAACATTCTATTCTAAAGTACATTTGTTAAATTGTTTCAAATTGAATATCGTACAGTATATTTCCTCCGGTTGTTTCCATAGCAATAACCGACATGGACAGGTGATTATTTTAAAAGTACTCCTTATTTTTCACATGCTTCTGTCGGTTTCAAATACAATTAGCGCAATGGTTGCTTGGGAAACAGGCGGGTAATTGGAGCGTAGAAAATACATGGGTATGATTTTCACAGCAGTTAATTGTTATGCGCCTATGATGGCATGTGTGGGTGATTACATCAAACGCATATTACGGTACTCTTCAACGGCAATATCTTATTATATAAAGGAGAAGAGTTTACTTTTTTGTTTGTGTGAACATAACGAAATCGTTTCATAAAGAAAATTGTCTATTGGCAAACAGCATACAAAATCATTGCCGCAGGCGAGATTCGAACCCACAGCAGCGCACAACCTCTCGATTCATAGTCCAACGCTCTACCTGTTGAGCTATGCTAGCTTATCCTTATCACAAGGATAATCCTCTGTCCTACATACAGCACCTTCAATGGCAATTTGCATGGTAGTATTAGTCGAGTGGAGATCCAACTGATTATTATACGTTTCCACAATCAGAGACGTTTTAAAAGGGAAATAATCGGCCGAGGCCGATTCCTCCCTCGGATAAGAGCCCGTGCTCTTCGAACGGCTGATATATATATGTAAGATAATTCAATTATATTATATATATATATATATATATAGTTATATATATCATATATAGTTATCTTTATTGGCATGACCTTTCAGATAGAGTTATATATATCAACATGACAACCAAAATTTTGACCTCATCTATCACGGTATCCAAATTTTGAGTGACTCTGTTTATGAACGAGTATATGCTTACTACGCGGATACATTCTTGTCCTTCTTTTCTGTCCAGCTTTCCGCTTCCGCTTTATGCCCTGAAAGTCAATAAAATCGCAGAATTGCATACCGTTTGCTGGTGATATTCCTCGGTTTATATTTTCTCAGTTTACACAGGGTTATACAAGAAAACCAGTACTTCTGTGGTTATGGAAAGTCCTTTGCACAACACGTCAAACAACTACACGGTAAGGCGTTAGCATTTTTCAACCTTTCGTAAACAACTATGATGTTCAGTGTGGTTTTATTAAAGAAGGCAATAGAACACAGTTAGGACACGGGATATTTCAATGCTGCCCTCTTATTGTTAGACTTTTAGAGGAAAGCACTTCTCACAAACTACTTCAACCTTTTTTATTTTGCTTTTCAACATCCAACGCAGATTTTAGTTTCTCATTTGTGTAACGGTGATCAATAAATAAAAGTTACTTTTCATATTTTATACCGTTACAGGAAGAACTTGTGGTGGTCGTTTCAAACCAGACTACGCATCAGCGAACGGTATCAATTGATGAAGAGGTGTTGAAGAAGAAGGAAGTATTACCAGAGGTAGCACTTTGTAAACTGTGATGTAAGCAAGAGGGCTTAGGCTTGCAGCCAGAGGCAAGAGACATCAGAACCGGCAGCACGTATAAGGGCGCGTTTAAGATGACCGAAAGAACGAGAAAAATCCTTGTCGGTCGTTCAGGATGGCCGAAAAGAAACTTTTAATACTAATTGTAAGGAAAAATGAAAAAAAAAACAGTAATTTTTTCGAATTTTGTCTGCGTCTCTTGTTTTTGCATTGTCTTTCAAAAAAAAAACAATTTTTTCGAACTCCTGAACGGCCGAAATGGATTTTTTTTCGGCCAAAACACGCCCTAATTTAAACACATATAACTGTTTAGTGGCAATGCACAAAAGCATTGCGACAGAGGTTGACGATGTATACTTATACTTGCACACTTTTCAGAAACGATCACCTAGTTATTCGGATAACGAGATCGAAGTCGATCGTAAGAAGAAATCGTCGAAGAAAAGCAAGAAAACTCGGAAGAGGAGTCGTAGTCGCAGGTCTGAGGATAATACACATTGTTTGCAGAATCTTAGTTTGGCACAACGACAATAGTTCGACAGTTACTAACATAATCGTTTCAGCAGCGAGCGTCAACACAAAAAATCCAGAAGGCGGTCGTCTTCGTCAAGTAGCCGAGGCACCTTCGATGGATTTGAAATGATTGTGTATGTGGTCACATTTTAACATTTCGTTTTTTTTTGTTAGCGATCATTAGTATTTCTCAACATATATGACTACTTTATTCACACATACAACCAATCAGATACAACATCAATCAAGTAGATGAAGTGCGGAAGGTTTCTAGCGTCGTGCTTCTTCAATCCGCGGGCAGAATACGTGGAGGGGAGATTTTTATTCAGATAATGTCGATCCTTGATCTTTCCAATGAGGTTTTTGTGGAGTTATACAGAGTGTTTGACGACGAGACGATAGGACAAATCCCTCGAAGTCTTCAGGCTAGGCAATGGGGGATTCGCCTCGATTTTCCCCGCCTATGTGGCATTGAGTGAGTGTATGTGGCTGGATTCGAACTCGGGTCGGCTGACTGCGAAGCGCGGACGTTTCCAATAGGCCACCGAGGCAGTAAATATGTAAACTTGAGAACGATGATGGCCGCTGAGTCATGAAAAGATAAACTTACGCCTTTGTTTTAGCGAGGAAGAGGCAGCTCCACCTTTGACTGACGGCGAAGTATATCGATGCTGCGAATGTCGACGTGAAAATTTCTACTCCATCAAGGTATGTAGCTACTTGAACTCTCTTATTTAAAGCGAAATACCGGCCGGTTTTTGAAACGCATCGCGAACAATGAATTCTTACGCTAATTTCTGTTCATTTACATAAGCTGCATAATAAAGCTGGTCTTCTCCATATGCTTCAAAAGCGGGAAAGATACAATTAGTAACCCATTTCTTGTCTTATGCATCATGACTTTTCAATGGTGTGTGATTATTGCATTCCGATATCAAAGCCATTATGTTTGCAGTGCCATTTTATATATCTCGATCTTACGTAAATATATATATATATATCAGTATATCATCTTAAACAATAGAAAATTTCGTCCGTCGTCACGGAAGGGTTTGAGAGAAAGAAATATGTATCCATCCTATATATAACCTTTCGGGTGATTCCCGACCACGAGACGAGTATCCAACTTTACAGATGAGTATGCAAAAAGGGTACCTAACAGGCAAGTTCGCACCACCATCACATCTGTAAACACAAGTATTTAAGAGTTACATTCCGCAGTATTTATCTTTTATTTTTTATTCGTTACACACAAGGTCCCTTGTTAGTATGTTGGTGTCCTTACTGCACTGACATCTTAGGGTTCCTTTTGGTCTTTACAAAATTCACGTTTTTGCCTCATTTTTCTTTGCCTTATCCATCGACCAATAAAGTTTTATTGTTAAAAACACTGACAGGCACCAGCTAATTAGAGACAGACTGAAATTTTGACATCGCACCATTTCCCGTTATTAACTTTAGAGGAGTCGCGTTATTTCCGCTTATGACACTACGGCAAATCATAGAAATAGGGCGCTATTAGCTACTAAGGCGCATTCAAAAGTTTGCAGAATTTTGGAAAAAGTTGGTTCAAGTTGGAAACACTAGAAATGTTTAGAGATAATGCCAAAAGAGAGATCACAGACACACATAGCTGAATATCCTGCTTTTCAGCAATTGCTAAGTTATGCAAATGTTCCATCTTGAACCTAGCTTTTGCGGAATTCTTCAAACTTTTCCCAACTCGAACGCGCCTTCATGCAATGCAACACTCATTTAAATACTCGAAAAAAATCTAAAATGGTGAACCAGTTCAAAAAACGCACTGGTTTTTTTTCTCCCTCAATAATACGCATTTCAGGAATTAGCCGAACATGAAATCCGCGCGCACGATGCTCGTATCCCATGCGCTCTTTGCGCAGGCCGTTCTGAATCAGTTGCCAGGTAATACTAATTACTATCCAACATGGTGCGCACGATGCTCGTATCCCATGCACTCTCTACGCAGGCCGTTCTGAGTCAGTTGCCAGGTAAATGCTAATTACTATCCAACATGGTGCGCACGATGCTCGTATCCCATGCGCTCTTTGCGCAGCCCGTCCTGAATTAGTTGCCAGGTATTTACGACCCAACCTGGTGCGCACGATGCTCGTATCCCCTGCGCTCTTTGCGCAGGCCGTTCTGAATCAGTTGCCGGGTAATTGCTATCCAACTTGGATGGGCACATGCCTGCAATATGATCTGATGTAGTAGTAACAACTAATCTAGCATACAACTGATCAAGTTCAGTCTCGCCTCTCATATGCAGTCCCGCCACAGTTCGGAAGATCTTCTCTGTCACTATTGCAACGAGTCGTTTGGTGGGCCGACGAGCAAATTGTCATCGGAATCGTGGGAAGTATTCCGCAAACACATTTATCAGGTAGCTAGGAGCTTTCACTAGCCTTCACTAGGCTTCACTTAGGCCTTCACTAGGCTTCACATAACTAGGAGCTGCACGCTCAGCTGGAAGGAAACCTTTTGAATGTTTGGCATGTTCCGCAGAGGTCCTGTGTAGTAGGCGACGAGTTCCAGGGACATATTTCTCGACGTCTTCCGGCCCGCTCCTGGCCACTGGCTAAGATCAATGTGTAGTATCTGTTCTTACCGACAAAACCTCCAGTACGGTTCCTATTGAAACCATCGAGATTAATCGATTTTTTTGAAAAGCGCTTGGTTTGTAGAAGCTTGCTTCTCGCCTCGAGCTAGGGCCATGAAGGATCGCTGACCTCGCCGGGTGGCCGGGTGATGGTTGGCTTGCATTGTAGCTCTCGTTTTACAGGAAGTCCTCAAGAACAGAATGTATGTGCATGCATCTAAAGCATCCAACGGCTCGTCAGCAGTGGCCCTGAGAGGCATTGGAAGGTGTCCACACGGGCCACCGGTTAAGTGCAAGTGAGCAATGCGTCATTTTCTTACACACTTATTGCTACGATTGCGGTTTTCATTTCGCACTTAGCTCCATAGATTTCTGTATAATGTGTACCGTTATTTATTCTTTTCGCTTTCTTCATATTTGTGCTACTTTTGCTTTACTCGACAAAACTGTACGTTGCATATATTTTTCTCATGAATTTTATGTGTACGTAATAAATTATTATTATTATTAAGTGAATAAACATAGGTACAATATGAAACATGTGCATTACATCAGCTGTTGTTCTTTCTGTTCACACATCAAGAGAATACAATGCGCGCCTCTCATAAATACACTAATTATATATTTAGAAACTTTCCCAAGTGTCCGGGCGCGAAATGCTTCTACGCTCATGGTTTATGTCGATTCGATCGGACTTGCAATAAATCCACATGTCCGTTTGATCACACAAATAAACCGAGAACGTGTATGGCGTGCATCACTGATATGAGGGTGAGTGCTAACATATTATTTGCTCTGCGAATCATCACTGATGTATCCACAGCTAACAATTTTATTGTAAAATCTTCTTAACTATGGCGAAACACTCAATCTTATTGGTAATTGATTTTTAGCAAGGTGTTACTCTTTTCTTAAAGGGATAGGTTCACCTCGAATTGCACCTTTTTTTATAATTTATGTTGATAGTATGACCTATGACGGTCAAAATGCGAAAATTGCAGTAAATTTCCTTTGCTCCCCGTAGTAGGAGAGCTTGCTCAAAAAAAGCTAAACTACCTCGAATCTATAAAACAATTGGAGTACCGCAGCCATGGTATGTGGGAAATAGCGCAGCCGGGCTGGAGACTTAGAAAATACAGGGCCCCTTTATCATCCTCTGTCTATCACAACAATATCTGCACCTCCAGTCCTCCTGCGCTATTTCCCACATACGATGGTTGCGGTACCCCAATTGTTTTATAGATTCGAGGTAGTTTAGCTTTTTTTGAGCAAGCTCTCCTACTACGGGGAGCAAAGGAAATTTACTGCAATTTTCGCATTTTGACCGTCATAGGTCATACTATCAACATAAATTTAAAAAAAAGGTGCAATTCGAGGTGAACCTATCCCTTTAAAGCGAAATGCCAGCCTCTTTGGAAAATTTGCATATGATAAGCAAATCCTATGTATCCTATGCTAATTTTGCGCGATTGCCGTTGACGATCGCGCAAAATTAGCATAGGATACATAGGATTTGCTTATCATATGCAAATTTTCCAAAGGAGCTAGCATTTCGCTTTAAAAACGAACCTCAAACTAATCGTTACATGTGGCTTAATTGGCCAACCTTCTCACCATCATTTTATATGATGTACACTTATATACTTTATATAATGTGTCAATAAATTATTTTTATTTTTATTACAGGGAAATGGAGGCGGTGGGCGACGCTAGGAAAATCAATGAAAATATGCCTCAATTGGAACAAATTATCAAGAGTGGATCATATAACATAACATGCATATCGGCTATTCTAACAGACACCGCATCCTCTGTCCTTATAATTCGTGTATTATATCATTCATAAGAGTTTTTTCTAATTTCCTTGGTGATCTCGTTTATTTATATAGATAGTGTTCTTGTTTCTCTGTTTGATTATTTTCGGCACCTTTAAAGCGCAATACTGGCCGGTTTTTGAAACGCATCGAGTACCCCCTGCTTTCCTGTGCTTCATACGAAAATGAATATAAATTAGCATAAAAAAGAGACCCCAATTAGACCCTACTTCGCATAAATACATAAGAATGCAGTTGTCCACGATGCGTTTCAAAAACCGGCCGGTATTTCGCTTTAAAATCATCAAAGTATCTGTGATAAGGGCACTTTTTGTGCATCATGTTTTAGCCAGACGGCTACGCCGCCTGAGTCGTCTTTCCATAATTTATGAAAGGTCTGTAACGTATTTGAAATCGTTCTCTTACATGGGAATATTCCAATTTGAGCTGCGGCACTCCTTTTATATCCAAAGCGGAACAATTTGTGCGAATTCTACTTCCGTGCCGTGAGTGCTATCGCACAGTTACTCTTTTATATCATGTTATAATATTGAGACCACAGTAAAAGCGATTGCGTAGCGACTCAAGGACTCAAGCGACTCAAGCAATTTTTTGTATCTTTGTGTGAACTTCAAGATATAAGATATAATGTTTATTGTTGTCAACACGAATATTATTCTCTCAATAATGCAAGACCAACAAGAGTACTTTGGAAACTGAAAACTGTCAAAAACGCGATATTATCTACTGTAGTCGGTATGTCGATAATTACCACCAGTTGGTTATTGTGTCACTTATATGGCTGCATATCATTTAATTTGTGAGAACAACCGAATATATCGTCACTAACTCTGGAAGAAACTGTGGACTGTGGGTACACCCTATATTATATTGCACCCTACTTTATGTCCCATGGCCATTGGCAGTAGACCAAAGGGCCATCACCGTGTGTAATAAACTCCGTGCGGCTGTGGGTCCTCTCTGCCCTAGCACTTGCCAGCTATCCAACAGATGATCATACCAATGCACAGTTTTAGTTTTATTTTAGAATACCATCTTATAGTACATTATCTTACTGTTTTATACTGTGTGAAACCGCTTCTACGAATTTCGGTTGTTGTACAATAAACTCTTATTACAGTAATGAGCGGTTATGGAAATTATTTACAGCCGTTTCTTTCAGTGCCGATTAGACAGAAATTTTGAATTTGCATAGCCCAATGTCACATCCAGCCTATATCCGCTCAGACTCTGAATCTACATTCCATGATGCGAAATCCACAAGTCATAGGTTTGTTGGTTTGAACGACGAGAGAAAAAAACGAGAAATTAAAATATGTAGTTTTCTTTGTAAAGCACGTTTATTGAAAACAAACATGACCATCTTTCGAAAAAAGGAAAGTAATTGAGCTCGTGAGCCTCCTCCTTTCAAGGGATCGGTTCGTTTTCGTGAGTATTGAAATAAAATAGAACACTATTTTTTTATTCCAAATTTTTATTATCCCTCATAGAAAATAAAGAAACAAAAAAAATAGACACAATTTCATGTGAACCAACTTTAAAGATTTCATACATGCAACTAATTTCCTTTTAAATCACATTGCTGCATATTAGGGTAAGGCCGTAGGAGGGTATATTAGGGTGAGAACATTAATAATTTACAGTGTTTATTGATCCATATATCTGCCGAATAACCCAAGAGATTCAGTGATTCGGAGCTTCATCAGGCCGGTTTGAGAAGAAAAAAGCTCTGCGCTCTCTTCACTTGCCTCATATTACTGACAGCAATTGCAGTCTCCTTGTTAGTTGTGAGTTTTTTTTAAAGCGATATAACATCCGGTTTTTGAAATAGATTTTGGGTAACTTCAATCACATGCATCATATGCAAATGAGAATGATTATGGTTAGAATAAAGACTCGAGCTCGCATTTCGCTCAAAATCTTTTTTTTAAGCTATTTTTATTAATCGGGTACTGTCTCCATAATAAAATCTCATCACCCAGTCCGAAAAAGAGCCAATTAAAGCGAAATACCTGCCGTTTTTTGAAACGCATTGCGTACACCTGCTTTCCTTTGCGGAATATGCAAATGAGCAAAAAATTAGATTAAAAACTAGACCCCAATTAGACCCCACGTTGCATAAATTCATAGGAATTCAAGTACTTGAGATGCTTTTCAAAAACCGGCCGGTATTTCGCTTTAAATCGAAATGCTAGCCTCTTTGGAAAATTTGCATATAATAAGCAAATCCTATGTATCATATGCTAATTTTGTACGATTGCCGTGGACGATCGTACAAAATTAGCATAGGATACTTAGGATTTGCTTATCATATGCAAATTTTCCAAAGGGGCTAGCATTTCGCTTTAATAATTCATATATCACTTGTATTTAGGTAAACCTAATGATAATCACTGCACTGCAAATGGATACACATGGGATGCGGTTTCTTCGCTTCCATTCTGTGTGGAATCCAAAGACCAAAGAAAAGGAAAAGGTTCACTTTTATTATTGAATGGTCTAATTCTTAAAGCGAATATGTAGGCACTCAAAATGAGCAAAAAAAGCGAAACTAGCGTTTCCATACCAGACGTTAATTTAAATAGGCGACTGAATATGTAAATACGAAATTGGAATGCGCTGCATCTTGAATCTTGCTATTTGCCGATTTAAACTGAAATTTATTCAATCAGACCCAAATTTATGCAAGGGGTCCGAATTAGCGTTTACTATGGAAAAGGCGAGCTTTGTAATTGATTTTCTTTTAAGTGGGTAATTGTAGACAACTTTTGTTATTGTTTCCTTAATGGGCAACACGCATTCTATTAATACAGCTTAACTTCAAAAAAGGCCTACATATTCCCTTTAAGCAATCTTTAATTTATTAGCAGGAGTAAATATATCTCCGCCCACTCCTAACGGTGTTTATTGAATTACGATCCCATGCATTAATAAAGGTTTATTGATTACATAAATAACATATAATCAAAAGGCACCCTAAGGTCCCTAAGACCTAACACGGAAATGCGTATAAAACATCCCATGCTGAAAAGGGGCCATTGTACTTCATGGGAAAGTGAAAACCTCGATATGGCCCCGATTATTTTCGAAAAAAAAAACCCAAAGTGGTCCCGATGTCCCGATCAATGTAAGTTTTTTCGAGGAACTTGTTCGGTGCCGTATTGAGGTTTTTGATTTCCCATGTAATTAAAGCGAAATACCGGCCGGTTTGTGAAACGTATTGCATTGCGTACACCTACTTTCTTATGCGGTATATGCAAAGCAGCAAGAATTAGAATAAAAAATAGACCCCAATTAGACCCCGCGTTGCATAAATGATAAATGCACAGGAATGCAAGAACTTGAGATGCGTTTCAAAAACCGGCCGGTATTTCGTTTTAAAGGGTCAGGCCCATTTCAAATGACCCCTATTTTTGATGGTTCCAACTGATTCTCCATGTCAAATATAGTAGGATGCAATATTTTTCTAATTTTAGCGCAAACTTCACGCAGTATTCAGCAATTTACCATGGCCAGTCACACTATCGCAGTTGGCAAGTTGGCACGCCCCCTCTCTCTAATTGGGCAATATGCTCTTTTGGGCCTGGCAATTGCGATATTGGCCAATCAGCGCGAATGGGCGTGATAACTGCGATAGATAGTTGTGCTGAATAACGTGTGTGAATTTTGCGCTTGAAAATTAGAAAAATATTGCGTCCTACTATATTTGACATGGGGAAACAGACGGAATCATCAAAAATAGGGGTCACTTGAAATGGGCCTGACCCTTTAACCTGATTAATCACCAGGTTGTTCAATTCTCTGGCAATGAAATAGACCTTGGAAGTGTGATAGTAAACTCTGGAAAGGTCGGCGGACAGGCGGAAGCGGACATGGATATGCAAGGGTCAAGGGTTAGCCACTTTACACGTATCTTCCTTCTTTTTTTTTACGTTTCGTGCACCCTTATTCAGGGATGGAAATACAGTTTCAATGTTTGCTTATGACATGTTCCACAGAGGGCTTGAGCCGCTGAGCAGCGGTAGGCGAGTTCCAGATGACAAAACATATAAGGAAAATCGTATACTGAAAGACTAATATGGCATAATTGTGTAAGTTCTACCGTAGCCACGTCACCTCTTTGAGCAGGGGAGGTCTACGGTACTCTAAATGTATGACCGCGTAGTAGGTATAAAAGGTCACTATTATATGGTAATTTGGTAATTAGGTAATAGTCCTTTTTAGGTAATTATAAAAAGTGAAGAAGAACGGGGCGCCCGACTGATTTTACAAGAAAACGGGTGCAAATTTGAGCAAGCTGAACATTTTCAGGTATTTTTACATCAGTGACGTGTCCTAATCAGCTTACTCCGTTGGAAATTAGTAATCATAATCGGCAATGGAGCTAATTGTTAATTTTTTATCCTACAATTAGACTGATTTCCATATGGATTACTTATATTAAATTGGAATATATTGCACTGGGAGGAATCACCTGAGGCCGTTTCCACCAACATTTACTTCTGCCCTTCTGCCAAAAAGGGTACTTCAGTCAAAAGAAGCGCGCGGTACTTACGGTTTCACCAACACACTTCTGTCTAAAAGGGTACTTAATTAGGTTTACAGAAGTACGCCTATAGCATGGCATGGGAGGCGTACTTTGACCAAAAAGGTGGAACCCGGTACATCAGTATTTTCAATGTTTACAAGCTTGCCAAATCCCGTACTTAGCTGTTGTTGGTGGAAACCTGAAAACCATCAAAAAGCGTGTTGCAGCGTGCTCAACCTAAGTACCTTTTTGATGGCCAAAAATGTATGACAGAAGTAAATGTTGGTGAAAACGGCGTCTGGGAGACTCGAATTTCAAAGCAGTCATCTATAATCTATTTCCATTTATTCAATTTAATGTCCATTCAAATCATCAGTCTTCAATCCACCTTATTATAAATCTACAAAAAAATAATTTCCGAATTCTTTCAGATCGTGTCCACAAAAAATGGACGTCCTATTTTCTCGGCACGACATCCGCTTGTTTCTATTGATAAGAGAATAAAACGATTGAGCACACAGAAAATCATTACCAACAAGGTGATTATGCTTAGTCAATTAACTTTACTTGGGATTCTTATCAACTAAAGAAAAGCGGAGTTAAATTGTTATGTCCTGTAAATTGTTCACTGATGAAACTCCGGCGGTGCGCGGCGGAAACCTGGCGCTGAAATTTCGCGAGGCGAAAGGTGGAACTGTACGAAATAGTTAGATGGTCGCGACAACTCTACGAAAAAGTAGAACATCATCAAATTGAAGGGTGCGCGGCGACTACGCCATATTTTCGTGAAGAGTGCTCAGTTCCCCCTGCGAAGACCTGGCGAATACTGGGCGAAGTGCGCGGAGAGGCATCAAGCGCACCAGCGCCTTTTCGCCGCGCGCTTTTGGCACACAATTATTTCCATTCCAGATCCGTTCCCCCGTAGACGAGTCTCTCTCAATTGCTGTTGACAATCTTTCATTCCGTGGAAATGAAGCAGTGCGCATGGACGCGAACAATATAAAACTACAATCACCACACCAGATATCCTTTAACACATCGGTAAACTATTAAAGAAAAACTACCGTACGATCCTCCTCCTGATCCACACCCAAGGCATCATGCCTTACAAAATACAACTTTCATCAGTTGGACATATTGACGATCCATAGAGCTTTTAAGTGCACGTTCGCGAACGTGGAAAGTGTAATTCAAGTGCAAGTTCGCCGATTTCCACGAATAGCACGGTGCAAAACCGATCTATACCTTCACGATCAAAGAAAAATCGGTGCAACTTGTGTCTTCGTGCTGAGACTTTTATTTGCACTCCCACTGTGGCGAGTTTCAAAATCCGCTTATATATGGAAGGCGAACGTGCACTTGAATTTAACTTTCGCACTTCCCATGTTCGCGAACGTGCACTTAAAAGATCTATCACAATCGAATGCTTTCAGTTAGACGGCGCCATTCACTTTCACGGAAGAGTATCTGTTGGTGACAAACTTCGAGAGTTCCCTCTCTCACAATCTCCAGCCTTATCAGCATCAATTGACGCATTCAGGTAACACCCTAACACTTATAATCATACCGTAACTCGACTATAAAACCCTACACTTGTAAACATAACAAGTGTACTCCACCAATTTATTATAAATCTACTCCGTGTATTTTTCTTTGGTTTTCCAATTACAATATTATCACCTTTTACCAACTGAAAGAAAGAATCATGTAACTGGAAATATATTATTATTATTATCAAAGAAAATGACAAAATTCTCCCATAAAATATCACATTTCAGGGTATGTATATGCAGTGGTGGAAAACCAAAGCTATTCCTCGTTCCCGGAAACAAGCCGTGCCAAGCAACGTTCGACATTTGCTAATAAATATAATATACAATAACATAAATCATTTACGGTTTCACCTGCCCCGCTTTACTTCAGGATACTCTGCACCTACACTACATCTAATTAAAAAAATATTTACTTTAAAATTTTCAAAGAAAACAAGTAAATAGGTACCCATAAAATTCAGCCTTAAACCATAAACATAAACTATAGGTAAGATTCTAGGTACGACATTTAATTTATTAAAGCGAAATGCTAGCCTCTTTGGAAAATTTGCATATGATAAGCAAATCCTATGTATCCTATGCTAATTTTGTACGATTGCCGTGGACGATCGTACAAAATTAGCATAGGATACATAGGATTTGCTTATCATATGCAAATTTTCCAAAGGGGCTTGCATTTCGCTTTAATCTGAAAAAGTGCTACGTGTACAACTTGATCAGTTCCTCGCCAACAGCAGCCGGTGTCAGAATTCCAAGATCAGTGAACAACAGGTTAATGAACTGAGGCGATGTGTAGTCGACCTAAAGGAAATAAAAATAATAGAGACATACTATTCCAAATATTCTCCAAGTACACTCGACTGCATAATGTAATGTAGTACTGTATTGACTATATATATAGTCAAAATTACACCACACTACTGATAATAAAACGCTCAGAATACGTACACGCATGAATGCTTTACAAAAAAAGATGAAAATTACACCATACTACTTATAATAAACACATGGTCAAGGTCCGCTCAGAATACGTACACGATGAATGCTTTACAAAAAAGATAACTATTTATTTACCAGTGGATGTTCGCCTTTCAGATCACGTTTTCGTCGCACAGAGGTACGGTACTGGAAATAGAAAAAAATTTATAAATATGTATAGAAACATAGCGTCTTCGATTGAAGATAAACCACACCAGGAAGATCTTTGGTAATTTAAGTTATGGATCAACAGCATAGCATAAAACACCCCGCCAAATGCGGACGATCACCTCCCGACCCGACCCGCAGTGCATTATATGCAAATTAGTCCAAATCACCCCCCAATCCGTGATGCATTTATATGCAAAATTGTCTAAATCACCTCCCAAAATTTTGAGATGCGGACCTAATTTATTCAACAGCATCAACACAACAGCATCAGCGTAAACTATAACATTGTAATATATGAGTGAAGACCCACAACCCACCTTGAACTCTTCAGGAATATCAGCTTGATTAAGTGGGTATTCTTTAACAAACTTGACACTCTCAGCCATCACATACACTGGTTTGTTCATTGCCTTCGCGCATATGGCAATATTCAATGTTCCAATCTGAAAAAAAGAAAGAAAAGAGAATAGGCTGCAGAAGCCCCAACACCTTACTTGCGATGCGTTAATTAAAAATAATTGTGTACATGTGAGCATATCTAGAAGCAAAGTTGCGTACATAAACTGGTACAAAATAATTTTAAGAGAAAAAGCGTTATAACTTACTATCATCTCAAGACTGTTTCTGTCGTGATAAACAAGGTGCATTTTGTCTTTATTTTTACATGTTATATGGGCAAATACAAAGTAATATTGATTGGGGACCACCACTGGACCACATCATACCTTATTAATGATTCCTCCAGTTTCCATAACACCTTCTGCTCCCACGACAACCATATCAAGCCGTTCCATGAGATATCTGAAGAAGTAGGCATATACATAACATACCGATGTCCTTTAGAATGCAAGAATATACATAATCGTATATCAATAAACCTCACTTTATTGCCGCCGTTGTGATAGATCATCGATGAGAACTGCCGACTCGACTACGTCTACGCAAAAGAACCGACAATCATAGAACGATCCAAAGTAGAACCGCAAATTAAGGTCAACACCTAGCAAGCGTGCTTACCCAACAGCCGAGTCCAATACAAGTGTGGCATCAACTCCATGAGTGGACAGCTCCTTGCACATGAGACGCCCAGATGCATCCGGCTGTGATTCCGTCACATACACTTCCATTTGCACGCCTACAACTTTGTAAATGAAAATATAAAACACGACTTGACATGTTACATACACGATCGCCATCCAAACCATACATAAGTAACCTTGAGTGAGACTGATAAATATTCAACAACAAAAAAATGTAAACTGCGACTGGTATACTGAACCAACCAACCAACTGAACACTCCACCTACCCGATTTCTTAGCTTCAATGATAGAATCGCGAACCACCTTGCTGAACGAGTGCGTTAGAACCTTCTGAAAATGCAAGGAAAACAAATTCCTTAAAAACTGTGAGAAATTGAAATACACTGTCAGAAATTCATTAAAAAGACAGGATATGGGCAGATTACGAACAGCGCGATGTTTCATATATTGAAATTGGTTCCGGCAATGGTCTAAAGCCTATCCGGAAATGGTCGGTATTGATAACAATATGTTTCACCAAATTACATATAAGTTGTAATGGTTTGCGGAGATGGTCAGACCAACCCGGAGATGGTCGATGCGTCATTTTGCGCACTGGTTTCTGGCCAGAATAATAGGGATTTGTTTGAAAAAACGCACCATTCCTGTCCTGAAGAAAGGTCTCGCGAAATGAGCGATCATTTGTCGGGACTTGTCAACTCGTTCGATGAAAAGTTTCCCTAAAACAGATTGCTTAGTTAGTTATCAGTTATTACATTCTACGGGTCTTTCTTCAACGGCCTACACAACCAACATAGCAGCTACCTGA
>JAANDG010000890.1:0-41381 GCA_036852015.1 Pelodera strongyloides | reverse complement strand
CGGAAAATGCTCGGGATTCATTTAACGGAGAGTGGTTATGCGGTGAGAGTGGAGAGACGCAGGGTTGGTGTAATTTAACTTTAGATTAGGCTTAGGGTCAACATTAGATTTAAATTAGTTGTTAGATAGTTTGTAGGCGCTATGTGGAGAGGCATAGAACTTTCCCTGGGGTAACTACTCCCCAAGGTTTCAAATTTGTATTTTAGGAACGTAGCCCAATAGAGGAGCAGCCGAATGTTCTAGCAAGTGCGGTACGGATGGCAGAGAGGAACAAAGAGAAAACAACGCCCAGAAAGGTGGAATAATGTGAATAAATTAAAGCGAAGACTGACCGGTTTTTGAAACGCATCTGGTACACCAGCATTATTACGCAGCTTATGCGAACGAGCATAAATTAGAATAAAAAATCGAGCTAAAATCGAGTAAATTAGCAGAAATAAGTAAGGACTCAGTTATCCACGATGCGTTTTAAAAAGCCTGCCTGTATTTCTCTTTAACAAATTTTTATCGGTTTGCTAGTCTTGCAGTAACACGATGCCTAGTAGTACGAATCTTATTGTTGTTAGACTTACAAATAGACGAGTTCAGCTTTCGAAATGTGTTTCAAAATCGATTGTTTCTACCCATTTGAGAAGCAGTCAGAATATTTTCAACCGTGGTGATCTCATCATTTAATTTGTCTTACAACTGCATTCTTCTCGTAAATACTATTTGAATTTAATTTTTTAAAGTGTTTCTTCCAGAAAACCCCCGGAAAACAAAGGGAGAAGGCAGTTTCTACGCAGAAAACTTCGAAAGGTAGTCGAAACAAACAACCGCCGGCTGAATTGGAAGCTACCAGCTCCATAGAGAAGGAGGAGTGTAAGGGCCAGGTTAAGGAAGATGACTTAGAATCGGTGGGCCTAAGTCATTGCGTCTCTGCTCAAGACAAAGTGCTCGCGGCGAATGAATCGCTCACTTCTGGCTCTGTGTTGGCTCCAAACCCGCCCGCACCTGACCCGGCTGCGAATTCTAAGGATACGACGAAGACCGCCCGGGTGCGCAGTATGCTGCTAGCGGGCGTGCCAATACCGGAGCAACATCAATTTGAGGTGAGGTATAATGTACTATTATAATCATAACATAGAAATAAACTAGTATATGTGTTACTTGTGTTTGTCCATCTATGATTAGTATAGTATATGTGTATTTCAAGTATTTGTCTTCTTTGCCCTTACAACTCGTTGCTCCAATAAACATTTATTATTATATCGGACATTTAGAGGGAGCCCCACATAAAACAAGGTTGCTCTTCACATCAGTACTTCTGTACGAACACTACAGGATTGCATGTTTGTGACGTTTAGGTACCGTACTTTCACTCTGTGGACAAACCAAAAAAAACCAACCAAAAAAATTAATCAATATTTCATTTCAGGCTCACGAGCGGCTGTTGGAGAGCGTCCGTGAGAAAGTGCCCAGAGTCGACGCGACGCCTGAGAGAGAACTGCAATGATTATTGATTTTCAATCGATAATGACGTCATTGGTGATACTATGTTACCGCCACCGGTAATGTTTATGGAATAAGGAAAATGAGGAAACAAAATAAATACTAGGAAAATTGGGTTTTTAGTTTCCTGAATGAATTTCTAATTTCGTTTGCCTCTTCGTATACGTGTTTTGCTTCTGTATATAATTTAGACAAATGTTACTAGACAGTTGTAGTGTGTAGAAGGCGTTTAGATTTCTTGTTCGCACCGTATTGATTTCTGCTTTCTACTCTTCTAGCTTATTGAGTGATTATTAATTTGAATATAATGTACTTACCGTTATCGATTGATTTATCGATTATGAAATAGACAATTGATGTTGGTATTTTTTCAAACCATGGAGGTAGCTAAGTGGATACCCAATATTAGTATTTATTGCTCTGATTTCTCTACTACAGAATAGGTAAACTTGATATTGGTTATCATCAACCCCTGATTGTTTGGCTACAGTACTGCCAAATTTCTGAATAATGTGCCATTTTTTACAGCGAAATACCGGCCGGTTTTTGAAACGGACCCAGGGTAACTGTATCGTATTTATGCTAAGTTGCTTGAATTTAGCTCGATTTTTTATTCTAATTTATGCTCATTTGTGTAAGCTGCGTAAGAAAGCTGGTGTACTCGCTGTGTTTTAAAAAACGGCCGGTATTTCGCTTTAATACAAATAGTGCTTTACTTGCATGTGTAATTTTTTTTGTTTGCTCAGTGACTCAGTGCCGATATAAAGTTTATTGTTTTTGAATACATTTATAGCATTTTATTCACAGTTACAAGTTACAAATTGTCATGCATAATAATCCCAGGCACCATGTAGAATCCAAATTTCTCTCACGGTGGGCAGGCAGGTAACTTCATGATTCATGATGATAGCGCCCAACTAAGGCAGTGTCTTAGTGCTTAGCGCTTAGTGAAAAGGAAGTTATGCTTTTATTTTAATCAGATTTACATTTTCACGTTTCATAGTTATTCATTGTGGTATTGCCTCGACAAAACTTGTACGACATTTTATGTTCGTAATAAATGTTATGTTATGTTATGTTATGTTATGTTATCGGAATTCTTGGTTCCATTTACATTCACACGCACTTCTGGAGGACTCTACACTGGAGAAACTCGGTCTCTGTTGGTGCGCGTCGAAAGTCTGGCACAATATTCTGGGGAAGGCTGGCCTGTGCCAAAATAGGCTGAAAAACTGCACGGTCCGGTGAAAATGTTTTAGAGGACTCACCTGATTTAGAAACATCTTCTAGTTAACTACCGTGCGACGGTGCGACGCTACCGGTCCGTGCTAACGAACAACCGACTGTGGTATTCCGCATTCGGTTTAGTGTAATACACCCAGCATGTATCATCCATAGAGTTGGCTCCGCAGTGTACCTTCCCTTATATTATTTTCACTCTGTTGCAAATAAAAAGGTTGAGGGAGCGTTAACTGATTAAATCACATATATAAAAAATACAGAGCCCGAAGTGCTTAGGCTAAACCTCGTAGTGCAATGTATTCGGGCAAGAGAAAAGGTCATAAAACACTTATCAGTACAAGTTTTTACTAGAAATATGGTTTCGATATTTCCTTACGGGAAACGAATTCAGAAAAACAACATGTACGCTCAATAATTTACTTTATTTGCGTCGACACGTAAAAATGCCGTTGCCTACCATATTCAAAAACCCGCGGTTACAGGGATGGGTTCACTAGAAAATCACCTTGTTTTTATGCTTTAGTTTGATTTCACTGCGGGTTTTCATTGTTTTAAAGGGACAGGCCCACCGATATAAACCTACGATTATTATTTGTTTATAATTCATAAAAAGGGTATTTATTATAATATATACAAACTAAATATTATTCAGATTCACCATGGGGAAGTTTTTCCTATGAGCTTTCCTTACAGAAGGTATCGTAGACAGGTTATTTGCATAGTCATTTTCATACACACCTTTGTCGGAAAGGGAAGTTAAGTCGTTTGCATATCCACATCAAAGGTGTGTATGCAAATGATTGTGCAAATGACCTGCCTACGGTACCTTCTGTAAGGAAAGCTCACAGGAAAAACTTCCCCATGGTGAATCTGAATAATATTTAGTTTTTTATATATTATAATAAATACCCTTTTTATGAATTATGAACAAATAATAAACGTAGGTTTATATCGGTGGGCCTGTCCCTTTAAGTAAAATGAACGATGAAAACTACAGTTTATTTTGCTCACAACAGTGTTTTTCAGCCATACCTCTTAGCTTCCCTAGTTTATCTTGTTGCACACATTTATCAATACTCACCTTTTTTACCTAATATCTTCCCTAGGGAATAATTCAAAAAATATTTTTTATGCTCTTTGCTTACCTTTACCTTTGTAAAATCAAAATAAAGCATAAAAACAAGGTGATTTTCTAGTGAACCCATCCCTTTAATCTCACTTTAATACAAATTATATAGTTATATACGCGTCCCAAAAAATTGTAGAGATATTACTTCAACTGTATGTATGACTAGTCGATGATGTCTTAGTTTTCTGCCCTTTTAGGTCCACAAAACAGAAAAAGTTTTTTTTTTCATTGGTAGGCGGTACCATGAGTAACGGTTTGTTTAACATAAGAACTCCGATCTTATCAAACGTGGGATCATAAAAAGAGAGGAAAACCACTGATAGAAATACGAATTAACGACCTGTTTTTGAACGTATTGGGGCATGTACATTCCCATATGTGTATGCAAATTAATCAGTGTAATATTCGTGCGGCGGTCGTGCAGTAATTTGCATACACTACATCGGAATACAACGTCTGCGATACGTTTCAAAACTAGTCGTTAGACGGCTTTAATGATTTTATGAACATTTTTCATTACATTTAGTTGTGAAGTGTTTTGGAGTTTTGGCTTAACTCTTAAAATGACTACATATGTACGATTTTTTATTGTTGCTGAGATCTTCAAGTCCTAGGAGACTGAAACTTGGGTAATTAAACCGATGGTAGCGTTTAGTGACACAACCTAAGTTGGAACCAGCTAGTGCAGAAGGCTTACAAATTGGTTTTTGATTTATGTCAAAGTCGTTCAGCATGAGCATGAGATTCCCCACAAACTGTCTATCCCTCGGTTGATTTCACTGTATTGGATAAATGTACTTCATATTTTAGCATTATTTAATTATTTTATCGTATCTTATATCGCGTTGCGCTCTTGCTAATAAACAAGTAAACATTTAACTGGAGTCGATTACCAATTGAGCTACTCCAGGCTTTCAATTATGCCAATTATCGATGCTCAGCTCACCGTCGACAAGGGCCTCTATGATAGACCGCTATGGGAAGAGGACACTAGTGGCCAAGAGAGGACCCATTTCCATCCCATCAGCATTGTTGGAGGGTACTCGGTAAGAAGCACAAGGGTGGCTTTCGCTACACCCTTCCACAGAAAAACCGTCAACGGCCGGTCCTAAGTGGTTTTCATCGAGAAAAAAAATAGTAAAACTTGGTCGCGACAAGGTCAACAAATGGGTTGGCCAACGAAAAAAAAACCGCGTTCCTCCGTTCCCTATGTTACCTCTCTAGAAATTTGCCTTCCTATTTTTCATACATCACAGCATTGTTACCTTATCATATGCATGCTCTCTGGACTTTTTTTTTTAAAGCGGTTTAGCAGCCATTGAAACGTATGTTGGTTGGACGCTGTACATCCATGTAGTGTACGAAAAATAGCGCGATTTTTAGTCTAATTATATCGAGTTGCATGCAACATGTGAAAATACAGTCGGCCACAATACGTTCCAACGATCGGCTGTTATATCGCTTTAAAGGGATCGGCTCACCTCAAATCGTGTCTGTCTTTTCTGTTTCTTTATTTTCTATAAGGGTTAATAAAAATTTGGAATACAAAAAGTAGTGTTATATTTCAATACTCACGAAGATATTAGGTGATAAAGTGGTGGATCGATCGGCCCGAAATGAAAAAGTGTTAATTGTCCCATACAAACAAGGCAGGACAATTACACTTTTTCATTTCGGGCCGATCGATCCACCACTTTATCACCTAATATCTTCGTAAGTATTGAAATTGAACACTTCTTTTTGTATTCCAAATTTTTATTATCCCTTATAGAAAATAAGAAACAAAAAAAACAGACACAATTTAAGGTGAGCTGATCCCTTTAAGATCGACAAAGGAAGAAAGTGTCACAACGATCGAAGCGAGCTCAAGTATCTACGTGAGGAAATGGTTGGGAAAAGCTCACTTGGTTTGAACCTACATAAGGGGTTCAGATTCGAACAGTTCAAAATTAAAATGAAAGAGGTAGGTCAAGATCCCCTTATTGTTGCGCATGTATATTCGACTAAATTCTTTTGGAGTGTTTAACCCGTCCGCCAAGATGTACCTTATATGAGTATGTCGAATGTTCAAGCAATTATTGTGTGTGGTTTATGAAACTGTACAACGTGCTCTCGATAACCATATTTCTTTGCACACCTTATGTATGTGGTCTGCGTCCTTCCGGCTCAGCCCAGACTGCATATAATAGATGCGAATGCCGTTAGGTGCTACCTTTTAAATTCTTATTTTTGTTCAATCCATGGAATCACTAAATCATTTCAGTTCAATGAGACCAGCAGGCACCATTTACAAAGTTGGATTGTCAATGAAGCCGTCAGTCTTAAGATGCGCGACATTAAAAAGGTGCATCAATTAAAAAGGACTATTTTGTGCGTTAGTTTTCTTTTGTATTACCAGGTGATGAAACTTGGCCACCATGTGGTCACGAAGTGGTCTCCAAATAGGCTGGCTCACGAAAAAAACCAATAAAACCGGTGAACCGTCACCCACTTGAATATGTCAATATGTGTTTTGAGAACATATCAAACGATTATATTACTTGACATTCATTACCAGGTCTGTAACGAAGCGGATATAATTACGTACCGCACAACACTAGCGACAATTTCCGTTACACCATACACAACATATAAGGAGTGGAAATTTGTGGCAAAGCGACTCAAAGGGCAAAACGTGACCATTCTGTGTCTGGAGACTGGGATTGACTCTGATGTGTAAGGAAAAATGAACCGCTGTTCGCATCTTATTGTTATAGTTAAAGCGGTATGACATGTGGTTTTGAAACAGCTTTCTATACTTATTCGTTTCGGAAACCACGCATCGCACCGCTTTGACGGAAAATTGAAAAATGACTTCTCCCAAAAGTCATAATAAATTGTAAAAATATTAATTTTTTCGCCTTGTTCAGGAGCGCTTTCTCAGTCAACCAACAATTGGCATATTTCACACAACTATATCGTGGACTTATGTTCGAACAGATGCTGACTGTGGATAAACCAATGGTATGCATTTTCTGTAGATTGAAAGTTATTTAATTCGTAGGTCAGAACCGAGAGTAGTTTTAAAATGAGTTGTGAAATCGACAGTATGCTTATACAATTTTCTTTTAGGAAGTGCTTTCCATTTTTTCCATGTTCAATATAGACAAAATGTGTATGCATAGTTGCTTGGATAGACTTCGTCTTTCCATGAGGCAAAGCGATATAACAGCCAGTTTTCGAAACGTGTGCTGGTCATTTGCATTCCAATGTTTTTATTCTAAGTGGAGCCGAACTGGGTCGATTTTTTTCAGTTACCAGCATACGTTCCAAAACCGGTTGTTATATCGCTTTAAGAATATGCATTTAGGCGCCGCCTAATCGTGGAGAGTCTCTGGATCCGATGACCAAGCATCACAATGTTATCAGCACATGCATTGAAAGGAACGAGAAACGTTTTCGTCTTTTGTATTCCGCTGAAATCGACGCAGTTGTCCAAGGTAGGAAAAATGTCATTCACTGACGAAACTTGGCGTTCAAGCCGCGTGAGAACGGCGTGCAAAGTGCTGTTGGCAACCTGGTTGGCGCGGAATGGCAATAACTTTCAAATTGCACGCCAATACCACGCCGCTTGCACGCCACTTGTTACGTTGTCGTAAGCGCCGATATTGCACAAACTGCATGAAAACCACCGGTGGCAATGGTAGCCCATTAATAGTCCATTATTCTTTATAGCCCATACCATACGGAAACCGTTTCTTTTAGCTCATGCTTGAAAACGTTATGGCATCCGTTTTTTGAGCCAATGTTGGTCAGGTGCAATCAAATCGTGCCAGATTATTAACATTTAGGTTCAAGCCCTGTGGAACTCAAGTCCTGTCTGGGTCCTCTGGACAAAGTTGGCCTCGTAAAGTCACTGTCGTGGTTCTTGCAATCTTTCTTCGCCGGAATTGATTCCGTGGTCGTTGGACTAAAATCGGATCAGAAGACGGTCACATCGGTTGGTTAGAAAACCAAAATTTTGATAGAACAATGAAAATAGGGATCAAACTACTGGTAACAAGAAATTAGGCTTACCGTATGAACTAAGCGTAATCTTACTATTGCAATTCAGTAAGGACGCCAGGAAGCATACTAACCCACTAATTGTAAGCACTAACCCATACATTGTTGCTTTTACTTTCTCCATGAACTTTTAGCACTTACACTGAACTATATATACAGAAGAGCATAAAAAAGTGACAAACGATTTGCACGGATATGTATTTGTGGGTTTCTCACGGAGATAACTTTACTCAATAACTTTACTCAAAAGGAGGGGGCACACGAGAATGAACTGCTCGAATAGTTTCCTTTTGTCGAAAGATGATGGTATTAAATTCCGAAAGACATGCTTTTCAAAGCAAAAGCTTTTAAATGGAAGGAGTAAATCAATATAAAACTATAAATTCCATCAAAATTTTGGATCGTAGTAAATAGTTGATTTGCATAGTATAGTGGGCATGCAAAATCTGTGATGCAAAATGACTTGTAAATTTGCATGTTTAGCTTTGAAATCTACCTTTCATACGATGGATTATTTTATTTGAAGTTCTTTAGATTAATTAATTCCTCCAAACTGAAGCGCTGAACCTTACTTTTTTTTGAAGATCAACCCATCATCAACATCATCCTTCGATAAAAGGAAAGAAATAGAGGGTGTTGTTTTCGTGAGCCTCCTCCTTTAAGTGAGCCGGAGCCTCGCGATGGATTTTGTCGATACGTGTAGCAAAAAATAAATGACATAATACGGTAACAAAATTCTTTCAGGTGACACGCCTAAGCATGGATGACCTAGAGAAAATGCAAGAGAAATTCAGAGCAAAGGAAAAGAACGCACTGAAATGCACATGCCTCAACTTTCTCGAGGACGTGCTTGAAAAGGTTAGCATCAGTGTGGTGTTGCTGAAAGCTAAAGCGATATTATACGCGGTTTATAAACATTTGCCGAATAACTGCATTTCCATCAATTGTGTGCAAATTGTGCGTTACTACATGTGCATTTCCGACACCGAAATTTTTTTTTTGCATGTAATACAGGGGACTGCAGTGGTTCATCATTCGATTCAAATCTACATTTTTAGTGCGATATAACAGGCACAGGCGGTTTTTGAAACATATGTTGGATGCTGTAATCCCATCTAGTGTTTGCATCTAACTCGCGATACTGCGCTGTTATTTCGTCTAATTATTTTCGTGTGCATACATACAACACATGGGAATGCGATCGTCCGGCATAGGTTTCAAAAAACGGGTGTCATATTGCTTTAAACTAATTGTTTGTTGGCGTGCTGCTGGAGGGATGCAGTCATTTTGAACAGATATTTTCCAAAATCAAACATTTTCGTATTTTTTGCAGGATGTTTGTTGTTCCTGATGATGGCGTAAGCCGAAACCGGTCGAATAAAGCACTTTAATACGTGTTTTTGAATCATATACTGGGAGTCGCAAGAAGCTCTGCTTTTGGAAAATATCTTTAAAGGGACAGGCCCATCAAAATAAACCTATATTTACGATACGTTCATAATGACTATCAATCATTTTGATTACAATATATACAAACTAAATTTCACCATTATTCGCCCTGGAAAACTTTTTTCCAATGCACTCAACTCATATGTATACCATAAAGCTGCAGATTTCAAAGCTATTTTTAATCGCATTACGATTTCACGATAAATTTGCATCGACGACAAGGATATTTGCGGCTTTACGGTATACATTTAAGCTGAGCGCATCGGAAAAAAGTTTTCCATGGCAAATAAATGTGAAATTTAGTTTGTATATATTGTAATAAAAATGCTTGATAGTCACTATGAACGTATCGTAAATATATGTTTACTTTGATGGGCCTGTCCCTTTAAACTAATTGCCGGTCGATCTTTTCAGATGGATAGTTTTCTATCCGAGAATTCCCTTGAAGCTTGTACACTTGAGTACATACCGTCCAAGAAACGCGTTGTTTTCCGGAAATGCAGAAAAGGAGAGGGAGAAGACGTGGACTTTATCCCGGAATTCAAAGAACGTTTCGGCATCTGTTAAAGCGATATGGCACGTGGTTTTGAGACTTGTTCGTCATGTCATATACAATATGCAAATGTTTTTGGATGAGCTAGAGGGGCCGGAATAATGAAAGTGCACACCAACAGATATATAACTTAACATTTTAACATTAACATTTTATTAGCAGGCAATTTGTAATCTTATTGTATTATTTTCTGCACAAATGAATGCTAGATCCTTGAAGTTTTATTTTTCTTGCTAGGTGGAGCCGATGTTTTATTTAAAGGGTCATGCCCATTTCAAATGACCCCTATTTTTGATGATTCCATCTGATTCTTCATGTCATATATAGTAGGATGCAATATTTTTCTAATTTTGAAGCGAAAAATTCACACACTATTCATCAATTTACCGTGGGCACTCATACCCAACTATTTATCGCAGTTGGCACGCCCATTTGCGCTGATTGACCAATCTCGCAGTTGCCACGCCCAATATAGCATATTGCCCAATGAGAGCGAAAGGGCGTGACAACTGCGATAAATAGTTGGGTATGACTGGCAATGGTAAATTGCTGAATACTGCGTGAATTTTGCGCTTGAAAATTAGAAAAATATTGCATCCTACTATATTTGACATGGAGAATCAGATGGAATGATCAAAAATAGGGGTCATTTGAAATGGGCTTGACCTAGTCCATAGTCCATTTCCTCCCCAGGCCTTTAATTACCATTTTTTGTTGACATTTTTTGTTGACATTCGACCGCTTTTATTATTAGTTTTGATTTCGTGAATTTTGTAGGACAATTTGCACGCTACAGCATGTTTTATATTTGTTTTTATTGAATTTGTTTACCATTGTTTGATCGTCGGCTTTTATCTTTTCTTCATGGGGACATTATGTCAAAAAATATATATGCGCCTAATTAACTTTCTCAATGAGTGAATTGGATTTTCACACGGGATAAACCAATCTTAATTCAAAGTAACCCGTATTGTAAGAAAATTGGAATAAACGGCATACTTACAGACCTAACCACCTAACCTAACTACAATTTACAACTTAACTACTACCAAGTTTTCGGTCTAATTATTGTGTTAGCAAATACAGCACATGGAAGCAATAATGTACACAGTGGGGTTAGATGCGGAGTATTGATTTTTTTAATCAGAATTCTTAATTTATCGATTTTTGCCGCTTTTGATTTATCGATTGATCCTAGCGTCCCATCATTCCATGTGCCATTCCCATTAGGGCCCCAGCCATAGCACCGTTCATTATGTTATGGATCCCGCCTTGACCCTGAAAACTTGAAATAATTCAAATGCTCAGAATTGTCAACACAAGGCCTACCTTTTAAAGCGAAATACTGGCCGGTTTTTGAAACGCGTCGAGCACACCAGCATTCTTATGCTTATGCAGCATATGCAAATGGTAAAAAATCGAGCTAAATTCGAGCAAATTAGCATGAAAACGTAGGAATTCAGTTGTCCATGGTGCGTTTCGAAAACCGGCCGGTATTTCGCTTTGACAGTGTCCAAAATCTGTAAAAGCCCTTCACGAATTCAGTTGTGAATATGCCTACAGATCCACCCAGAAAAGATGGACCGAGCCCTTTACTCTTCCCACTTTGCGTGGTCATGTTTCAGTAAACCGTTATATTTAATTACCGGACGGCTATCGCCGCATGGGCGCGACATCAAATGTTATGTAAACGATACTTCGAAGCGCGCATATTTATATGAAACGCCTGAAACGTATATTCCAGCGTTTATGTTAAGAGATCCTAATTTTGTAAATATGCGAAGAGTGTCAAACGTCTGAAACGTAGAATAACTCGTTGTGGTCGCAGTCACAAATAAAATCACCCGGCTTCAAACTCTTCTCCTATATGTAGTAAGAAGATTGCGTATGCTCTTATTAGTAAAAGAGTAGACATCTTTTGCGCATCAGCAAGTCCAGTGCATGGCCAAATAAAATAAAATAAAATAAGCATGATAACTGAAAATCGTAATCATGATAAACTCACTCCCTGTCCCTGTGGCATCATCATTCCAGGTTGTCCGCCGTGGCTCCCGGCTCCCGATCCCCAGTGAGGACCCCCTCCTGCCCAAGGATTGCCACTTCCCATTGGAGACGAAGCTCCCCATTGTCCAGGATGACCGCCACCAGGAGATCCTCCCCATGATCGTTGGCCTCCCCATTGGGGATTTGCGCCGCCCCATGGTCCGGGAGCTCCACCTCCCCAAGGCCCGGGAGCTGGAGCTCCCCAGTGAGGTGAACCTCCCCAGTGAGGAGTATTACCTCCTGCTCCCCAGCCGAGTCCATTTCCTCCCCAAGCCGGATGCCCACCAAATCCCCATTGTGAAAGTACTATAGGCATAAAAGTTGAAATTAGTAGAATTAGAATGTGAAGCATTCCTGAAGTGTTTTTAATGATATTTTATACACAAAAAAACGGAATTACTAGTATAGTAACTACACATTTAGTTACTGTAATGAAAGAACAACGTTATTAGACAAAATAAACAAATACAGTACAACTGGTTTCGTTATATCTACATTGCTTTCTCTTCATCATATTATTTGATGCACACTTCGGTGTTATTTAATAAATAAATAAATAAAAATACTAGTAGGAAGGGTGTATTTTTATGGTAAAGGTAAAAAAAAAACTGCTTTTTATATATTTTTGTTGTTATTGTTGTTCAAGCTCATTTTTTTGAAGTAGTTTATTAGTGTCTTAGTGTTTCTCTTTTGACTTGAGAAAGGCGAAGCGTAACTTTTTCATTTGAAACCAGTTTTCCTCATTTTTTATATGACAGTGCAAAAGTTTGTGTGGTATTTGACGAATGGTGACAAGTGCAATAACATTAGTGCGGTGTTCCAAAAAAAATACGTAAAAATAGTGTACAACTACAAAAAAGATGAAAAGGGGCTGCAGTAACTTTGATATATTGCCCTGGACCTTTTTTGTTAGATTTTTATTTGTTAGTGCAGTAGATTCGTATCTGTTTTGCAATCGTTTACAAAATCTATGCGTTTGGCCAACTGAGGAATTTTTTTAGGTAATAATTATTCATAATCAATACTGGAGGCACAATAATATGGATTAACTCGTCGCCTACTGCTCAGGACCTCTGCTCTGCGGAACATGTCATAAGCAAACATTGAATCTGTACTTTCACCCTTGAATAAAGGTGCACGCTCTTGAAGCGTAAAACAATTTTAAATTTTTTAAACTCATCCCGAGTGTATGTATTTTTTGCTTTACACTAGTTATTTACTCTTCTTTCTCGTATTTCACACAGTCACAGAGCTGAATAATTTAATCACAAAAATATATTTCCAAATAATCAGATCAACTTTTTTATTTACAATTGCAACTTCTCGACGGTGCTCCTTCGGCGAAGTTGCTGGTCAAGTTTGGATACCAAATCCGGGTTTTGCGTCGGCTTTTTGCTTAAATCCTCCATTTCCGTCTCGGAAACGGTCTCCACTGAGGGTCGGTCAGCGGTTCGACTGCTGACACGACCGCTGACGTCAGCGACGTCATCGCCGAGGAACTCGTCGTCTGGGGGCTCTTTGGAATCATCCTAGAATATTTAGTGATAAGCCTGGGTAAACTCTATGTTTTCATTTGACGTTACCATTACATTTTATTGAAGATCTGAAAATATTTTCATGGGCGCTTGAAATTAAAGGGATTATCCTATGTTTACTTTCGGAACATCGAATACGGTGTAGAACGCTGCATGTGCAATATGACAGGCCTACTGAGCATACCAGTCAGAAGCCAGACTACGGTATCTTACAACTGCTATATACTGAGCATACCAGTCAGGAGTCAGACTACGGTATCTTACAACTTCTATATACTGAGCATACCAGTCAGACTACGGTATCTTAAAACTGTTATATAACTCACCGGCGCCCCATCCAATTCGTCAGGTCTGAGTTTTACCTTTCCGCAAGTGCATCCGAAACACATAAGGAGAGCGATGAAACCAATTACCTGGAAATAATATATTTAGAAACGGTGTCTAATGTTCACTAAGGGTTCAATTCCAGTTAGCGTTAGCGCGCTTGCGGTGCTGAAATGGCGAACTTGCCGCGATTCTTTAAAAGGTGCGTGAGCCATCGATACGCGGCGGCGCAGTTTGGGTTACTGTATAAGAGAGCCCTACCCTACCTCAACACAGGAAATAATCGACATTCCAAGCCACAGTCCAGCGTGACCGCCCAGGTCGTTTAGCACAGAAGAGAACTAAATGATGGGTAATTAATGTATATTGCTTAAAGCGGTATAACATCCGGATTTTGAAACATATGTTAGTGTAGCGTATGCAAATAACTGTGGAAATGTGAAAATGTAAAAGTGTAAAAGTGTGATGCTGCGCGATTTTTTTATCCTAATTATTTTCATTTGAATACAGAATATGGGAATGCATTTCTCCATGATACGCTTCAAAAATACTTTTATAGTCTTTCATAAAACTCTTTATCCGTCTCTGGTCCTCAGGAGCGCAGCGCGGAAATACGTAGCCGCGTCCGCGGGAAAATTTTGCAAATTTGCATTAAAAAATCGAGCCACATAGAAACTTCTTTTCTGTGTCTCCGCCTTTCCGATGTTAAAAATCTATCTTTGCCGCGGACGCGGTTACCCATTTCCGCGCTGCGCGTCTGAGAACGTAGGTAGGGAGGAAACATAACATATATGAGGTAGATATACGGAAAAATCTTTGTAGGTCCTTGTAAAAGTATATCACAGTTATAGTTGGTGAACTCAGAGGAGAACTATAGCACTATAGGCTTACCGTATACGCCGGTTCCTCAGTGTAAACGTCATACTTGATAGTTTCGAAGAAAACCTGTAAATAGTAAAAATTCTAGCTATAAGTATGTAATTCCACGGCGAACTTTACTGAGGCACAGATGCTTTGAGAACTCACAGCCAGAAACCTAATTTTCATAGGAGCCGAACCTCCGATGTGCTGGCGGTAACCGGCGGCACTAGACACTGAACCACAAGTTCATCATTCGTCTTACCTGTAAGAGGAGCGAGTTGGATCCGTACCAGTCCCGGCACTCGGCCGCTTTTAACTGTCGGTTTATCGTATTTTCCGTCTCGTTGGGACCCGGTGTATACTTGAACGGTGTTGTCATACCGTCACAGCTACCAGGCGTGTCAGACTATAAAAGAACAGCTTATGACAACTCTCTCTCTCTCTCTCTCTCTCTCTCTCTCCCTCTCTCTCTCTCTCTCTTACATGTTAAAACTCTCTTTCTTCTTTCTTTCTCGGCCTTCTCTGATCTCTCTATTTTCTCTCCACCTCTTATATCTGTCTTTCCTCTTTCTCTTGTTTTCATACTTATCTTCTCTCTCTCTCGCCGCTCTAAATCCCCCGTCTTTCTCTAATAATTACCTAAATAGAACCAAAACCCACATCATCATCATCGTACGGGGCTTGGGTGGTAGTTGTCGTAGCTGTATTAGTCGTGATTTCCTCACTGCTGTCGCTATCATCGTCGTCAGTGCAAGGGTTTCCTCCATTACCATTCCCCCAACCGCCACCCCATCCGCCACCCCACGGGTTGCCGTTTCCGTTTCCGTTCCCGTTCCCATTTCCGTTCCCATTTCCGTTCCCATTTCCGTTCCCGCTCGGACACGGCGTCCCAGTTGTTGTCGTGGTCTTTTTCGTGGTTGTCGTCCATCCATTTGCCTTCCAATCGTTTTCGCCGCCAGTTGCCACGTCATACTTGACCGTCGGAAATCGGGACAAGGATGTCGTAGTTATGTACGTTGTCTCGTGACATGGCTCGATACAACCGCATTCATTTAGAGGATGTATATTGCTATCGTTTGCCTGAGCCTGATCCCCTTTCAGAGACTGGAGACAGGAGACTGAAAAGGACTAGGAGTAATTATGGCTTTCTGTTCTAATTAGACTAGGGGTACGGGTAATTATGAATTTCTGGGCTAATTAGACAAGGTTCAATTATGGATGTCTGGGCTAATTAGAAAGTAGACTAGGGTTAATTATGGCATTCTGGGCTAATTAGCATGTAGGGCACTGAATATCTTAGCGTTGCTATCATTTATTGTCCTTTTGAGCAGGTATGCTTCGCTCTACCATTACCGTGAAGCAGGTATGCTTCGCACAGGTATGCTTCGCTCTACCATTACCGTGAAGTTCTGCGCCCAGCTAACACATTCCCTGGGGATCTAATAAGCCATGCGCAATTGTCATGGGTTCTACTTTGCATAGGCTGTATTACAGTACCTTTTGAATCATCACACCAATGCATGTCGGAAGACTTCGGAAGGCGTGGATTGGCGCAACCACATCGCTCTACAGTTTTCCTTGAAATAATTGCAATTATCAATTATCAATTATGTAGTATTAAATTGGAAGTTTGTTCTTCAGTTTTATCTGTCTTTAGTGTATCTTTATAGGAACTTTTGGTGTTCATCTCAAGTTAAATTATGGGACAAATTATTTCAACAAAACTACCTTTGTATGCAACCGTTTAGGCAATTTTCCATCGTGTATTTCTTGTCGGGATATAGGGAAGTTTCTGGGCCCTCGTTGTCTACACACTTTCCATATGGGGGCTTGGCGCGGTTGATTTCTAGCTGAATAATTATACGTGGAATGTCCATGTCCAAGGAAATTCTAATGTGCTGAATTTCCTTCTTTTTTTATTCCAAAAGTTAATTAATCGAAAGGTTAACGGAAACTACATTTTTCCACGGGTTAGCCACTTACATTACATATGTGTTTTAAGGCGAAATACCGGCCGGTTATTGAAACACATCGAGTAGACAGCATTCTTATGCAGCTTATGCAAATGAACATAAATTAGATTAAAAAATCGAGCTAAATTCGAGCAACTTTGCATAATTACGTAAGAATTCTGTTGTCCACGATGAGTCTCAAAAACCGGCCGGTATTTCGCTTTAAACGTAAATTTTTTGAGAAATTTGGAAATTTAAATTTCAGTAAATAGTTTAAAATATAATGGGTCGCTTAGATTGGTTACTGATTTATATGAAGTTTTAGAGATTCAGGTTTTAGACAAGTGACAAATATCCGATCTCTAATGCTGATGCACTGCGCTAGCCACCATCAGCCAGTGCCGGATACGTTATTAAAGCGAAATACCGGCCGGTTTTTGAAACGCATTGTGTACACCTGCTTTCTTATGCATCATATGGAAATGAGCAAAAATTTTAATAAAAACTAGACTACAATTAGACCCCACTTCGCATAAATGCATAGGAGTGCAAGTGCTTGAGATGCGTTTCAAAAAACGGCCGGTATTTCGCTTTAAAGGGAATGTCAAGCCGGTTTTTCATGTTGGGCTCAAAAGAAAGTTTAAGTTTTGAGGTAAGGAAAGTGAAAATAAAAATAAACAAAAACTTTCATATAAGAAGAAAAACAATTTCAAACCCCTCCAAAAAACTCCGGCAATATGGGATTCTGGTCATTTGGACAAAATCAGAACTATTCTCTGTCCGCAGGACGTTTTTTGCTGTTAGACAGCAAAGAAAAAGAGGAGGGCGCGAGAGAAATTTGTTTAAGTCAGCAAAGAAAAAAGAGAAATTTTGTAAACTACGGTAGCTGTGACAGCGTGTTATAGAATATCTGTGAATCAGGCTTGACATTCGCTTTAAACTAATGACTTCTACATCCTTGCTTGGTTGAGCTGATTGCGTGTTGTTTGTCGCTTTTCTACTTGTCAATCCGGTATACGGTATCCTTACCACGCTCAGTGAAATGGCTGTCTGAAATCCTACTCCCACATCAATTCCCTGTGATTCGAGACTGGGAACTACTCCCCGGGGAGTGATCGCCACCCGGGCGCCCGCCATCCCCGTTGTGGGGAGGAAATCTGGGTGCAGAGCGTTGTTGGATGGCTTTTCTTGCTGAAGACTAGTTAGCTAGTACATGTATATTAATTTCGAGTGTATTATAAAAGAAATCTATACCTTTTACACATTAGCCCGTATTCTCGGGTCGACGGGAATGTTCCGTTAGGGAAATCCTTTGTATGCAAATTTCTCGACTATCTAGACTAGCTGGAGGAAAAATTTGCATACGAATGAGCTCCCAAACGGAACATTCCCGTCGACCCGAGAATACGGGCTAATTACACCGTACAATCTTGACTGTGAAGTTTGGTTGAAACATTTATTTTACGTGTTAATTATACGTTATATGAGGGCAAAACAATAAAATAACTCATAAAATTAACAACATTTTCACTACGCTCTAAAATTAAAGTAACCACTCAGTATGTTTTCTTTGTTAGAAAAAACACTTACATTGATCGTGACCAGCAGTTTGAGACCGTACTTCATTCCCGCCCGGCTTACTGTATAATTCCGGGCCCCGTCCTCATTAAATGTGAAACATCTACCATACACGGGATCGATAAACTCGGTGAAGTCGATTCTGAAATCTTTTTTTATTATTTCATTTTTCAAACATTCTAGAAGGCTGTTTCGCAAGCAAGTCTGAGTATATTCTGTCCACATATAGCGCATTTGCCGCGCACCGCGCACTCCTCGTCAGAGCATCGGTGGTTTGTTGGTGTTCCAGGAGAATACCGACAGTTTTTGCTTGATTTTGTATTCTAATCATACTCATTTGCATATGATGCATGGGAATGTAGTTATCCAAAGCACATTTCAAGAACCGGTTGTTACACCACTTCAAATTATATCAGACTCACCCCTGACAGTCTCTTTCGGCGAATTTGCACTCGCTAATTAGATCATTAAATGAGTAGAGTATCTTCTCCAACTCATTTTCGCTTCTTTTGTGTGCGAGTAGTAGGAGGGCCTCTTGCGCGATTTGGTCCCGGTCGAATGGGCGGTCGGCCTTCTAAATTCAACTTTATTTTAGTTGGATGAATACTACAGATAAAAAGTCTAGAAAAGTCCTTCCATTGTAAAAAGGCTGTTTAGAGGGATAGGTTCATCTCAAATCGCCTCTTTTTGTTGTTTTTATTGGTAGTAGCATTCACAATTAAAAGTAGCTTCTTCTGCGAGGCATTTAGTTCTGTGATTGATTTACTTTTAAATGTGAATGATATTTGCGCTAGTACCAATGAAAACAATAAAAAGAGAGGTGATTTGAGATGAACCTATCCCTTTAAAGTGCAATCTTGTATGTGAATTAAGCCAATTATGTTAGTGCGTACTCATCATACCTACCGTCGTGTTATAATTAACAGAGCGGACTGCAGGGACCTATTTGGGTCCCTGAAGAACAGTCTTACCTTCAACCTTTAACCTTTAGTTTTCCTTGTCAATACCGTATACTGTAGTCATAACATACCGTCATATTATATCTATCAGATGTCGCTGCATTATTTCCTTCTGCCACTAGAACTCGATAAAACTCCTCCAATTCATTAATATCTTGAAAATCGGAATTGCTTTGAACTTGTAAATATTTGTAAGGGTTCATATTGCATACGGTTACGGCGGGAAAGGCCTAGAAGGTAGGAGTTTACAGTTTTCCTTCATACGGTATTAATACTGACGAGCATATTGTCTTTTCACCTGAGCAGCGCCATAACGCTTTAAAACGATATAACATCCGGTTTTTGAAACGTATGCCCGACATGTTTCTATCCATCATATGCAAATTAATATAATTATATAATCAGACTGAAAAATCCCGCAGTGATTTGCATATACCGCATGGCGCTGCAGCATCCGGCACACATTCAAGAAATCAGCTGCTATAACGCTCTAACTATAAAATAATCCTACTTGCCTGTTGTCCAAATAGTAGGTCAGTGGCTATGACCACCGGATAACTGAGAAAAGTTGATATAATAGCGTAAAGTTGATAGATAAACATCCCCAGAAGTGCAAAACAAATCAGAATCCAAAAGATTCGACTCGCAAAAGTCTGCGAGTTGGCGATATGCGGCAGACCGCATACCGTACTCCAGTTGGCGAAATCGCAGAGAATTCGAGAAATTGAAAGCGGTTTTCTAAAAATGAAAGGGATTTTCGGAAAATGAAAGAGGTTTTCTGAAATTGAAAGCGGTTTTCGGAAATTGAAAGTGGTTTTGTGAAATTGAAAGCGGTTTCAGAAATTGAAAGCGGTTTTCTGAAATTGAAAGCGGTTTCCAAAATGGTGGGAAGAATTTCTACCGTAACCTTGTTCTACGTTTGCCTATTTAGCAAAAAAAAGAGCGCACTCAACTTGGCATTTTTTTTACTTCATTTGAAAAATACTTTCACATTTCCAGTTTTGAGTGACATATAACGTTGTTGTTTAAACGATATTACTGTAAAATGTTGAAAACTTTGTATTTCAATTAATTTCTTACTTTTGCTCCGGTGCAGCGGTCATCGTGTTAGTCCTTATGTATGTACAAGAAGTTCCTCGACTATTCTGATCAAATGATCATTTTTATTTCCAGCAGTTCAATAAATATATGAAGATAAATAAATGTTGTTTTATATTTTTCAGTCAGAGTTCCTGAAATACATTATACATACAACAAAGCCTATTTCGCACGTGGTTTCTAAACGTCTAAACCGTCTAAACGTATGTAAGCTACACATCTGCATTTCCATGTATTACTGTGACATGTAAGCTCTTCTCCCTTATGTGTCTTACCGGCACCTAATGGAACTCCATTTGCATATAGTACATGAAAATGCAGTGGTCCATCAAAACCACATGTCATGTCACGTTAAAAAAAAGTTTCGTGGAAGAAAGGAAAACTGAGCAAACGAAAATATGATTCGAAACCCTAAGCGGACAATCCCAGACCAAAAAGTTGTCTTGAAGCGACCTTCGCCTTTTCGTAAATAATAAAAGATTATTTCTTCTCGTCTCTAGCCTGAATCAGGAAGCTATTCCGTGGAAGAGATACCGTAGCTAAGCACCAAAAGTGTTGCAACTTGGGAGACTAAATTTGCATAGATAATTAGCTTGTGCCATAGCGACTGTGACTAAAAGTACAAAGCTCGGCGAACGGTGGAATTTGACTAGAGAACGTCGGCAATTATGGCAAGTAATTAGGTAAATTAACAATTATCAGGGGGTTAACATATAATTAATGAAGTATAGAAAAGCTGTCGTGTGGGCAGACGGTTATAGGTTATAGGGTCGTTTCAAAGTTTGGATAACAGTATGCTAGGTGCTAACTCTAAATTCATTGCTAGTAACGGCTTTTTTTTTGAAATGTATGCTTGGACAACTAAAACATTATTTACATACAATATGGGTATATGTATCTTTCACAAACTGGCTGTTATCCCGCTTTAAATAGCGGCATATTTATAGCGCGTCAATGCTTCACAACGGACCGTAATTCGTAGTACAATTCAAATTATTCAAAAACCCCTAATTACTATCCTGGATCTATGGTCTATGGGCGAAGCGATATTTGAAGAGAAAACTGTACTACGAATTACGGTTAGCAAGCAAGAAATACATTCACATAAACATAAAGAAAAACACGAAGATGACAACAAGGCACAGATCATCACCGCGTTTATACAAATTTGTGACATGAACCGAGGTTACTTCAAATGGTAGTTTTTTTTAATTTTTATCTCTTATAGCAATAATTGAATTTCTGACTGAATAAAAATATTAGCAGTTAGTTTTGGAGACCCTGTCTATAACAATCGCAATGCAATGAACACTGATTCAGGAAAACTGACTTTTTGAAAACAGTTTCCGGATGTTATATCCATTTAAATTCAGCAAAACATCAACTTCCATTTTGCTTCTCTTCTCTCTAGTTCGGTAACCAATAGTTTCACCCATTTCCCGTTTAAAGACTATCTTGCCTAACTTCTCCTTTGACGATTTCCCCACTGAATATTCACACGTTTTGCATAGAAATTAGGCAATTCTTTTGAAAATAAATGGAACAGAATTACGTAGGAAATACCAGTGATCAGTGCAGATGTTTATCACAGGAAAGGCGAAAGATTAGACAACCAGGAAGTGTAACTTTTTGTGATGTAGTTTAAGTTTTGAAAACAGTTTTATACTTATTGTGTGACGCAAAGACGTTGCCGTGAAGTAGTAACTATGTATTACGAATTTAACAATAAAATAATAATAATAATTTATTACAACAAAAATATGCTCACGAAAACACACTAGTAGGTCAGACGTGAAGGTATCGATTTATAAATATTTTTTAATAATGTAATAATTCAAGCAACTACTGACTGCATAACAAAATATTAGACGGGTGAAACATCGTGCGTTTCCTCAGCGTGTGCAAGGTTTGTCCAAGCCACAATTATCGGGCTTTACTATTTTTTTCAGGTTTTAATTTTTAACAGCAGCTGCAAAATATCCATTCACTGCCAATCGTATCGTTATCGTACTGCTTCTGCTTCGTCATATCATTTTTGATGCACACGTTGTGGCGTTATTGAATAAATAAATAAAAACATCCCATTCGGGGCTCTTACTCCTAAGATCCTGCGTCGTTGTGAAGCGTACAACCCGCCCTGATAGAGATAGAGTGTACAAAACAGAGAAACCGTTTCCGGAAGTTCTGGGATTTTTAGTTCTGTTTCCGGAAGTTCCGGGATTTTTAGTTCCGTTTCCGGTCTTAACTTCAATTATATCATCAACACAATCGTACACGATCCAAAATTGAGAACAGAAGAAATTTGCATATAATAAAAAACTACAAAATCTCTGAGATTTCATGGTGAAACACATTTTCTTTCTTTACTCGGTAGCAGCCCGTTGGAGCCTCTTGGAAGTGAGTTACCAATGTTTTATGGCTGGTTTGGAGCACTGTCAAAATCGATTCATTATCGATTTATGACGTCACATCCTGTCTAGACAGTTCAATATGCTAATTTCAGCGAGGTTGGACTCTGTGCTACAAACCACAGTAGTCCTCATGGCAGGACAGTACCCGGCGGCATTTCTGGGCCAGAACAGGGCCCCAGTTCAGGTCCAGGTCCCCGACATGCCCGCTCAACAGAATAATCATTTGGCAGCACAGGTAGGGTTTAGTCGAAACGTACGCAACGCTCCAAATGACATTCTTGGAAGTTTTTGCTGGGGAGATGTTGCGCAGTTTTCTACATTGTTGCTCAACTCGCGAAAATTTGTGCGCAATTGAGTGCTTTCATGCTCGGATAAAGTTTATTACTTGTGGTTGGAAAACGTGCACTATAACTGCACTTCCATGTATTGCAAATGTGTACCCAAAATTTGCCCTCCCAGCACCTGGAAACACAATAAGTACAGCTGCTTGGAGAATAATATTACTGACATATAGAAAAAGAATTTGTGTATAATTTTCAGAATCCGTTGGGCCCCGGTGTGGCTGTTAGGCCGCCACGGCGCCGCGTCACATTGCGCCCAGGAGCACCACAGAGGTTGTTGATATTGAGGGTGTCATCCGGGAATTCTAACATTGAAGCGTAGAGAGAGAGAGAGAGAGAGAGAGAGAGAGAAGAGAAGATAGAGATCTAGAGAGAGATGCTGAGAGAGAGAGCGACGACGGAGAGAGAATAGAGAACGGGAGAGAGAGAGAACGGGAGAGAGAGATAGAGAGAGAGAGAGGTGGAAGCTCATACAACAGTCCGTGTCGAAGTACAGTATCCCATCAGTCTGTAACTGTTTTAGAGTCCGTCGCCGTGTGCAGCAACAACCGTCCACAACAACCGCAGCAGAAATGGACCCGATCGGCGATAAGCTTCGGCTTCAAATTGCAGGTCGCGGCGAGTTCATTTAGGTTAGCGGCGACCAGATCGCTGCAGCTTGGCACACCGCAGTACTTTCTGGCGCACACGAGTACGTCGCAAAAACTGCTACCACGGCGCTTCAAGGACCTTGTGTATCAGGCCCATAAAATGAATCAGATGCAAAGTCTAAAAATACTAAACAAATTAACTACCATGTATTATGTGCTGACTGCACTCCGTACCGAAAAAGGCATAGAGGGACAAGGACACTGAAATTTGCATATAATAAGTGGGAATCCAACTGTCCTCTTTTCAAAATTTCCTGACCGCTTTAAAATCAATCGTTTTAGAAGAAATGGCCATTCGCGATCGTTCTCGTCACACCTATCACACTCATATCCCGTGCTCATCCCCATATTCATTGGTGCGTTTTTAAATTTATTATTTTTCTTCCATGGAGCTAAGTGCGCCGCACATTTATATGAAACGTTTGCAACGCATATTGAAAAATCATGCAATAAGATTCGATTTTGCTTGCTCAAGTCTGAAATCCGACTCTTTTTATAAAATTGACTAAAAAATGGCGCATTATTGGCATACAACAGATGGGAATGTAGTCGTCCAACATACGTTCCAAAAACCGATTGTTATATCACTTGAAAGTTTTGCTTTAGCCAGCCAGTTCGGTCAGTGTGGCGCGAAATCGTGAGGAAATCTCCCTACTGCATCGTGTTACGATGAAACTCAAGGTTCGATTTTCAGTTACAAGCTCATTTGTGAGAAATACGATGGTAAATATGCTAATATCTGTCGCACGTGATAATTTCTGTCGAATATGATAGTTTCTATCGAATATGATAATTTGTGTCGAATATGCTAATATCTGCTGAATGTGCTAATTTCTGACGAATATGCCAATATCTGGTGAGTGTGCTAATTACTGGTGAATATGCTAATTACTTGGGAATGTGCTAATTAGCCAATTACTTCTTTTAGCAATGGTCCTCTGATCCAAACTCCGCCTCGGAAAGCGAGAAAAAGGATCTGTTGATGCGACTTTCCCTGTGGATGGACAGGGTGGAATATGAGAGGGAAAAGGTAGAGATTTAGTTTATTTCCTTTTTTTCTCTCTTTTTTTTTTTTTTTTTTTTTTTTTTTTTTTTTTTTTTTTTTCCCCCTCTTTTTTTAGTTTATTTAATTCATTTTATATATCTATACTCACACTATACTCTCTTCTTTCTCTCTCTCTCTCTCTCTCTCTCTCTCTCTCTCTCTCTCTCTCTCTTCTGTCTCTCTCTCTCTCTCTCTCTAAAGAAAATTTGCTCATTGTGGCGCTGCTCATAAGCATAAGTATTGCTTATCATAAAAGAAAATATATGGTACGTGCAATAGCTAAATAAGTTTGCAACACGTGCTCCATATTTACAAAATTCATGCACTTCGTTTGAGCGCAATTTTCCCTTGTTTCCATGTTCGCTCAATACTGGCGCACCTGTGGCGCATATTCAGCGAATAAGCCGCGCACTCTGCGTTGAGCGGACGGTCACTGCCGGGCGCGACGCAACTCTTTTTGTGGAAAGGAAACTAAATCTCAAAATTGGCAGCCGGCCTTGACTTTAATTGTTCGAGCCACTCAGAACACGGTTCAGCCTTGAAAGTCTACTCACTAAAGACGTTCGGTTTTAAAATTTATGTGAAAATCCAAAAAAGGCGAACTGGCATGCGGGGAATGCATGCGCCATATTGTCGCGACAGAAAGTTATCCGTCATTTTTAAGTGTTGCCCCAATTAGAACTTTTATTGTTTCCGGGTTACAATTCCAACTTACAAATTGGGAAGATAACCCAGAGAGTCAGCATCCGGTTCACTGCTCAGGGTGAGCCAAAGGTGCGCGAGGAGCGCGTGAAAATAATACAAACGAAAACCTTTGCTCGCGCAGGTATTTTTTCCTCGGTGCCGCTGTATCAAGACATTTTTCTTCTCACTTATTGAAGTGAACATTTGATTCTTTTTGAAGTGCACAGAAAGGAACGCAATTTAAGTGAAATTATCCAGTGTGCATTTCAAAACCACGTGTCATACCTCTTTAACCTTTACTTTTTTCAGCTTCTCCAAGTTCGTCACGAGACCGAAAGACGGCGTTCAATTCTGGAGCAGAATAAGCAATTGGTGGACGCAATGAACGAGACCCTGTCTAATTATCAAAAGCACTGGCCTTCAACAGCTACCGCCACTAATTAGCATATTCTTAATTATCGTTTTGATATGCAAATTTTTATTTAAGCAATTACTACTCGCTCGACAATTAGGCCACTTGCCGTTTTACAGTTTTACCGTTAATATGTAGCCAAACATGGTGAATCACACCTAACAACGGGTTCTTAGGAGATTTTGGTTTTCAGTCTGGTTTGGAATAAACTTATGAATTACTGGGTCTTGTTTTTTTTATGATATACTTTTAAATGTTATATAATTTCTCTCACGGTCGCTTTTCTCTTACCTAATATGCTCTCTCAATTCCTTTCTTTCTCTGCACCCTCCAATATAACATTATGTCTCTCGTCCTCTTTTCTTTATTCCCTCCGTAAAATGACCACTTCCGGTCATTCACATTCTGCATCTCTGGACTCTCTCGCATCACCAAACTTGTCTAGCATTCTTTTCTCTCCATCTCTCACTCCACTCCGGCTAATCCTTCACTCTCAGCCTCTCTCGTTGTTCTCTCGTTCTCTCACTCCTCTCCGGCTAATCCTTCACTCTCAGCCCCTCTCTTTGTTTGGTCATCTTCTGTCTGTATCTCTGCTCCCTCCTCTAATCCCCTGCTCTCTCACCCTGTCTCGACAGGCCTTCGCAGCGCGGGCTCGCGGCGTGGTTCCCACTCGCTAGATGGGTGCCTGTGTGGGTAAGGAGAGGTCCTCCCAACCTCCCGGGAAACCCTCCCCGTCGAGAATCTCGGGAGCATCATCTACCACAAGAAGGCCCATATCCTCACCGAGTAGGCAGGGAGCTCCCATCTCTGAAGCTCCCGATTCACCCGGCCTACCCACCCCTCTACCCGCCTATATTGCGCTATTCGACTATGAAGCTAGAACCGACGATGACTTGAGTTTTAAAAAAGATGAGGTAATATTATTTTATTAATTATTTTTTGTTAATTGTATTTTGTATTTTATTACGGTGTATTTTTATACCGTTTGTTCCTGTTTTTGTGAATTTCCTATGCAAAATATTTTATTGATAAACTCAATTATTCCTACTGTTAGCAAGAGATAACTCGTTTGAATTTCCCTCATACTACGGTACTCAGTTCGCGCAATAATGAGGCTCCCCCATTGCGTTTTTGCCAGTATGAAGGTTCTGAGTGACAGAGTAATGTGTTCATATTGAACGGACCAGTTTTACACTTACTGTGCGGCTAGGCTTTTATCCAAAGCTAAGCTATTTAGTAGACCCGCAAACACTTATGTTTGTTTAACATGATTATGTATTATGTTTCAAACAAATATTGACATATTTTTATTTTCTATGCACATATTAATTTGAATTTACTCTCCAGCAAGCTCTTACACTTACAGTTAGCTAAATGCGAGCGCTAGCGAGCGTAAATTACATTGGTAAACATATTAAGATTTCTGAATGCCAATTGCATAATTTATATTTTCTGAAATTAGACAATTCTAAAATTAGACTCATAAAAATCAACTAAAATATACTTATCAATTTTTTTTTATTTTTATTTTTTATTGTTGTTTATTATTATTCTATTAATCTAGCATTTTTTTTGCTCTATATTAATTCTTTAAACGAAGTTATTAGCTATCCAATACGCATACCTTAGCATTGGTACCATACAATTGGTTTGTTCCTGACAGTATGCCTGCCAAAATGAGATACGCAATCTTACGGTACTTAGAGTGCGAAAAACAAAAACGAAAAAGAAATAATTATTTTTGGAATTTGGTAATCCTGAATGATATACATTTTAAATTTACCTCAACTAAATATATTTGATCGTGTTCATTTTAGGAGTTGATTTGCAAAATATAACCTTTTAAAGCGGCACAACGACCGCTTTTTGAAATTCTTGTTGGATAGCACAATTCGTATTATTTATGTTCAGTGAGTTCGAATTGAGCTCGATTTGTTATGCTAATCATACTGATGTGCATATGATGCATGGACATGCACATGGGAATGCATTTATCCAAAATCCGTTTCAAAAACCGGATGTTATACCTCTTTAATTATTAATATTTAAGTATTTGGAAATCCTGAATGATATGCAATGTGAGTGGTGGTTTGCACGGTCACGGGCCACTGGTAGGACTGGATACATACCGTCGAATTATATTGCGCCCGAGAAGAGCCTGGATGCGATGCCGTGGGTTTATCGATTTATTGATTTATTGATTATTGGTTTTGATTGGGTACTGATTGAGTTTTTGATTATCGATTGCTTTGTCTGCTTATTGTTTGTAGATATTTGACTGGGTGATTTGTTTCTTTGAAAATTTTTGATATAATTATCTGGCATTCTCTCTCTCTCTCTCTCTCTCTTTCTCTCTTTCTCTCTCTCTTTCTCTTCTCTCTCTCTCTTTCTCTCTCTCTCTCTCTCTCTCTCTCTCTCTCTCTCTAAATCCCCTCCGTACGGTGTGTCGCTGTCTCATTGTTCTGTTTGTATCCCCTATTTCCGTTCGGTCGGTGACCGTGCGACGGCCCGGCCACAGGGTCTTTTTGACTATTCAGTGATTCAGTCTCACCCCTTTGTCGAGGGAGAAATATACCCTCAGGGACGGGGAGGAAGAGGCAGGTAGGGAGAGAGAGAGGGATGAAGAGGAGAGAGAGAGAGATAGGAAGAAATGGAGTGAAGGGAGAAAGGAGGAGGAGAGAGAGCGATTAGTATTTTATTTGTTAACTGACACAATGTAGATATAGACTTCACCGTGAAAGGGTATCGGAAAAATGGGATGTGATTATTTCTGATATATTATCATAGACAGGAAATATAAAGCAGATTGAGAGGAGTGAGGGAGATGCATAGAAATGAGAGAGAGAGACAGAGAGAGAGAGAGAGATAGAAGTATATGAAAGAGAAATCAGCTTTTACCATATCCACACATTAGTCGTGCCCTGCCGTCTCCCCAATAAAGGTTAGCATTTCAATAGGAACCCGTTCTTCTTCCAGCTTTTCTCTTTTATCTCGTAATCGTAAATCCATGCAATATCTTTCGATGTTAGATCACCATACTGCGTGCAAAAACAAGTTAGCAGAGAGTTAGAGAGAGAGAGAGAGTTAGAGGGAGAGTTAGAGAGTTAGAGAGGGGGGAGAGAGAGAAAAAGAGAGAGAGAGAGAGAGGAGGAGGGAGGAGAGAGAGAGAAAAAGAGAGAGAGAGAGAGGGAGAGAGAGAATAGAGAATAGAGAGAAAATAAGTTATCAGAGTTATGTTGGATAGGACACGAGCCAAGACCGGTTACAAATGGGTTTTACTCGTTTTATTTGTCAATGCAATGGCTCGGGGATAAGCCAACGCGGGGATTTTGCAAACATTATTTAAAGCGAAATACCTGCCTGTTTTTGAAACGCATCGAGTAGTCCGGCATCCTTATGCAGCTTATGCAAATGATCATAAATTAGGAAAATCGGCCAGTATTTCGCTAGTCCAGGCCAATTCGCTTGTTTCAGATGGTACTTTGGCAAGTTGCGGCGCGTTGACGCGGAGAAACTTTTGCTGCAACCCGGCTGCCAACAAGGGACATACTTGGTGAGAGACTCAGAGAGCAGACAGAATGATCTCAGTTTGTCAGGTATGCTAAATTTTTTTTGTAAACAAGGTATTCATTGTATTTATTTGCCTACCAACATTTTCAATGTTAAATATTTATGTGTAATCAAACTAGGCAACCATTGATTCGAGATTCATATAATTTTCATGTGTAATATTTACGTAGCACAGTAACACCCCATCCCGGGACCGTATCCCGCTCAAGGTCTGCTCCTCCCTATTTTAGGGAGCATACTTCCCCACCTTTTAGGGAGCATACTCCCTGCCCTTTTGGGGAGCACACTCCCTCCCCTTTTAGGGAGCATACTCCGCAAAGATAGTCGCCCACTTTTTATATTCATATACAAGTTCAGTTCGGGATGGCGATGGAGTAAAACACTACCGTATTCGACAACTCGACCAAGGTGGTTTCTTCATTGCGCGGCGCCGAGCCTTTCCAACACTACAACATCTGATAGATCATTATGCACTGGTGAGTAGTAGTATTTTGTGTACATATCCTTATCGCTATGTGTCCATTTTCACTGGCGAAACTTGGCGTGCAAGCCGCGTGACAACGGCGTGCAGCGTGCATTTGGCAACGTGGTGGCGTGCAAAAATGCGAAACGGTACGGCGTGCAATTTGCCCGCCGATACCACGCCGCTTGCACGCCAATTTTCTCGTTGGTGCCGACACGTTTAGTTGACGCCTCTGGTTTCGGTCAATTATGTTGATTTTCTCGACGATACAATTACTGTTTTGTAGCGCAATAAGAACGGCACATTCATATCCTTCTTCTTCAACGTCACGTTGTTTTTCCTCATTTGTTTCTGTTTTCTGTTCACCATGTTGTTTTGTCAAATTATTATGACAACGTATTCTTGTCCCCAGAATAGAAGAACACATTTTTCACGAACCTGACATACATTTATTGCAAAATAATAAAAAACCTGATTCAGGATGCCGATGGTCTATGTGTATCGCTAAAAGAACCATGTCCGCGTAGCGAAGCACCTGAGACAGCCACTTTCACATATGGTAGGTTTATTTAACTTTAATTTTAGATAATGAACTTTACTGGTTCGCTACATATGTGGCAGGAAATGAGTGTTGTGTTGCGCCAACAGTGCGCCAGCAGCGAATTTCGCCCTTTAGATATTGAGTCCCTGTAGAAGTGCGCCACCTGTGCGCCAGAAGTGAATTTAGCCCTTTACATCGCGAAACTTTGGCCGGTGCGCGGCCGGCAGATGGCCGGTGCGCGGCTTACCAAAATGGGTGGGCCCACACACGGCGGCCCACCCTTTTCGGGCCCAGTGTAGGCCGCGCACCGGCCAAGTTTCCTCAGTGTAGATAGAACTCCGATTCAGTTAGTGTCCACAGAAGCTCTCAGAGTCAGGGTTCTGAAATGTCAGCATCAGCAATATTGTATTTCCTATTCTTATAATGTAGCATGGGGGCTCTTGTTTTAGATGATTTATCGATTTATTGATTTTCGAACTATCGATTTCTTTGTAGACGATCAATGGGAAGTGGAACGGCGTTCCGTTCGATTGATTAGACAAATTGGTGCAGGACAATTCGGAGAGGTTTGCCTTTTTAGAAATTATGTTTACTTCTTGTTTTCCGTCTATTCTACGTGTGTTACGAAGTCTCATTAAAGCGGCATGGCTTGTGAAGCACATGTTCGAGAAACTGATATTATATGGAAATTACGTTCGATTCTGTGTTGGGCTATTTTTTTTTAGCTCTCGGTTCAATACGAAATAAATGTTTTACCGAAACGTTAACCTTTGCAATCTTCTAGATAGGCATTTGGAAGTTGAAAGATCAAAGTTGATAAACCCTTTCTATTTACAAAATAATCAATCAATAATTCAGGTGTGGGAGGGCAGGTGGAACAACAACGTCTCCGTGGCGGTCAAACGGCTCCGACCTGGCACAGCCGATCCGGCCGACTTTCTCGCCGAAGCACATATAATGAAGAAACTACGGTAGCTATTTGATACTTCTAATTTTGTGAGGTGTGATCGTATATTCTGTATTATGCCATTGTGACACATAATGGCGCAGTAATTCGCAAACAATACATGTGAGTTTTGCACCATCATAATTATCAAATCCACGTGACATATCACTTTAAAATAGTTGCAATGCACTCTTCAGACATCGTCGATTGCTAAAATTGTGCGCAGTCTGCACGCGAGAACAACCAATATTGATTATTACGGAATTAATGCAAGAGAATCTACTACACTTATTACAGGTATGATTTTATTATTGTAATAACATGGGCTCGCCCAGCATAATGTTAATAATAATATGTGCATTTATATAAAATGAATACACATGTCTTAGCCACATCTTTTATCCGTAGCGCACACAAAGATGACCACAACACAAAGCTAGTGACAGTTGTTACTCGTGTGGTGATGTAAACATTGAGACTACGAGCCAATATGTGACTATAAACTAGTTGTTAAATATAAAGATAATTTAAGAATAATATTACTAACACATATTGTCTCGTATGTCTTACGTTATGATGACACTTGATTTCAAGGTACCGAAATCCGAAACCAAAGGAGAAATTCGCCGAAACTCATCTAGTAATTAACTTGAACTCGCCTGAAATTCAACAACACCCTAGTACTAGTCAAAATGGCGGGAAACACGATATCTTATTATATAAAGTTGGGAGCTTTGTTTGTTTGTGCGTTTGTTTGATTATACGTTTGGATGATGTGCGTTACGCTCAGGTTGCAGGATTGGTTCAGTAGTTCACGTTCCCGTGCACTGAGCCATCTCACTTCCCGAGCGCCCCTCTCACAAACGTCCAAAAAAGGCTGCATATATGGAATATGTGTGGTGTATCGAGCGGGCGTTTCCGCGGCGCTCAAAGTACTAGGTGTAAACTACAAACACCATGCAAATCTAGAGCAACAAAAGAAGGGACGAAGCGAGGATTTTAGCATATGATCCTTGCCCTAATTTCTTTAACTGATTTTTAATCTACGTTTCACGTATGCATAAAATAAAGTAAATTTACTAGAAAGTCGCCGCGGGCGGCGTAGCCGGCTGGTACATAATAAAATATATTTATACAGTATATTACAGGGTCGTGGACGAAATTGCCAAATGTCTCAGCTTGTAGATATGGCGGCGCAGGTACTTTCTTTCAATTTGAAGTTATAGTTATAGACAGCCAGAGGGCGTACTTGTGGCGCATATGCGGCGCCTTACCGAAAATTATGGCCCGACGTTTTCAGCTCCGCGCCCACTTTAGCACTCGTCGTGTGGCATACAAATCTGGAAGCTTATTTTTACAATAACGGTAATTAGTAATTGAAATAATTACATCTTTATTCAGATCGCTGAGGGAATGTCGTATTTGGAATCGAAAAACTTTATTCATCGCGATTTGGCCGCGAGGAACATTCTAGTCAATAACGCGTTTAGTGTGAAGGTAGGCTAAGCTCTGTCACCCTTTCACACTCGTTCATTTAAAGCGAAGTGACGGCCGGTTTTTGAAACTTATTTGGGACATGTTCATTCTCCTATGATGCATGCAAATTAGTATATACAGGCAGTAGTCGTGCAGGAATTTGTATGCACTTCACCGGAATGCAGCTTCTGCAATAAGTTTTAAAATTCGCCGTCATACGGCTTTTAATATTCTTTTCAATAATAAGCGGCTTCAAATTATTTATCTCTCTACTATAAACTCCCTCTACATTCACGTACTACGTAAATCATTGTATTCGTGAGCAAAAGTAATCAATAACGGATATGGTATCTTATTTTAATACGAATTTTGGTTGCAAACGAAAAATTGGGGGGGGGGGGGTTGGTAGAGCGGGGTTGCACTAACATTTGAATCTTATTGTTAGTTCGCAGAAAGGCCGTAGAACTAACTAACAAGTTGAAAATAAAAATAAAACAAAGGGTTCTCTATTTCAGATAGCCGATTTCGGTTTGGCCCGTCTTCTAATGCAGGAAAATGAATACGAAGCAAGAACCGGAGCCAGGTTCCCTATAAAAGTTAGACCTTCAATATTCTTTTACTAAATGCTTACGAATCTAGATTAATATTTTCTAATTATATTTTAATAGGCACATTTACGTATTGATTGTATGACTCTTTTGATTGCAATTTTCATAATTATCACGGTCCACATGTTATTGCAATGAGTTTGGCGTGCGGGATGCGAGCGGCGTGAAAATGGCTCGTATTTTGCCCGCTCTGTTTCAATGTGGTCTTTTGATAGATTTGTGCCGCGTGCATCTTGCACTCCACCACGTTAACTAATAGTACTTGCACGTCGCCGCATGCCCCAAATTTCCGCAATGCAAATAGCCACTGTCGAAAACATTATGTTTCACAAACATCATTCATATAGTAAAATTATTTCCTCCGACTCAGCACTCCACTGAAATCTTGTATGCAGGTTTTTTTCTCAAAGCTAGCTCGCAAATTTGCGCTTATATTATAGTAACGCGGTTGTTTCCTGTGCTAGAATTCCTGTGCTAGCAAGCGTACTGTACTTTCTGGATTACTGTATAATCGTGTATTTCATTTGGGTACTATTGTACTATTGTCTTACTGTAAATACCGTCATTACCGGATTACTGTAATTTCTCAATTTAGTGGACGGCGCCAGAAGCGGCCAACTTTAACAAATTCACAACCAAATCGGATGTATGGAGTTTTGGCGTTTTGTTAACCGAAATGACCACATACGGCAGGATACCGTATCCAGGTAATCAATCAATAATCAATACAAATCAATCAATATATTGGGGAACAATCCATAAAATCAATCAATATATTGAGGAACAATCAATAAATAGCATCACTATGAAGTAATTTCTACTGATTATGGATCAAGTTTCTCTTGATCACACATATAAATACTGTTATGTAGACTTTTTCGCCCATCGTAAGGAGCGTCAGCAACCAATATTTCTATTGTTAGTTGTTAGTTCAACAATTAACTAGTTCTCTTGAACTCTGTAACATTTTCAGGAATGACAAACGCTGAAGTTCTACAACAGGTCGAGAATGGATACCGTATGCCATGCCCACAAAACTGTCCTCAGGAACTATATGAATTGATGCTGCAGGTAAGCTTTGCTTTTATTTCCGCACAACATTCGCGCTCCCAACGCGGAAAAATGATGTTCGGCGGAAACATGGCGCGAATATTAAAGGACATGGAAGTATTCTCCGCAGTCGTTTGTGCGGTTCGTTCGCGGAAGGTTCGCCTTGGCACAGACAGTTATCGTACTATGCACGTCCATACCGTATTCCACACCACACAATACCGTAATTTCAGTGTTGGCGTGCCGATCCAGAAAAACGTCCGACTTTCGAAACGCTTCAATGGAAACTGGAAGAACTTTTCAATAATGATGCGACCGAATATAAAGAGGCAGCACTTTCGTACTAGATGATGCTGCGCAGCAAATGAGCATCTGTTGCGCTGCTGAATACAACACGCTTCACCGACTGCCTTTATGCAGAAAATTAAAAATTACCACGTCCTTCCGGAAATAACACATGAGCTTCTTTTGAAATAATGGGGTTGGCAGTTTGCGAGTATCCCAAAAATCGGTGTGATTCTGTCAATACTACCGTATTTCTGCACGAAACCTGCATGTACAATATGAAAAATTAAAAAATCATTATCGTATAGTTCCAAGATACGGTAAATTTTCAGCATACTTGCAAACCTCATAACCATAACGGACGCGAAGCTTTCTAGCTAGTAAGAAACATACATCCATTATTCATACCATAAACATAACTAACCTCAAAGGCTTCTGTGTGGAAACTCCGACTTACAATACTACGTTCTCAGGCGCGCAGCGCGCAAATGCGTAACCGCGTCCGCGCAAAAGAGATGGCCTTTTAACCGGAAAGGCGGAGACGCAGAAAAGGTTTCTCTGTCTCTCGAATTTTCAATGCAAATTTGCAATCTTTCCCGCGGACGCGGCAACGCATTTCCGCGCTGCGCGCCTGAGGACCAGAGTACTTTATCAAATTCATAGCCTTACCTACAGTAACCTACTACGGTTAGAATGCTTTCAAACTAGTTTACTAATGAAACAAAGTAAGAACAGGAATATACCCGATGCACTAAAATGTAACTGCTCAATGTATTAGCTCCCAAAGAACGACCATAAATTACTTCGCTATTAAAGCGGTAGAACAACTGGTATTTGAAACTTTTATTGAATAAATGGATACTCAACTCATGCATTATATGCAAATGAGCGGATAAACCATTTAACACAATACATATGAATGCAGTTGCTTCAACAAGTTTCAAAAACCGTCTGTTATACCGCTTTATTTTCGGAAGCCGTATGTATGCAGTGAATAAACGGGCTAATATACCAATTTCCAACTCCACATGATTCGAAACACCACCCCAAAGTAATTCCAAACAAACTCTGGTCCGCAGGCGCGCAGCGCGGAAATGCGTAGCCGCGTCCGCAGCAAAAGATTGCAAATTTGCATTGAAAAATTCGAGACACGGAGGAACCTCTTTCCTGCGTCTCCGCCTTTCCCACTTCGTTCTCAGGCGCGCAAATGCGTAACCGCGTCCGCGGAAAAGATATGGATTTTAACAGGGGAAAGGCGGAGACGCAGAAGAGAGGTATCTCTGTGTCTCGAATTTTTCAATTCAAATTTGCAATCTTTTCCCGCGGACGCGGCTACGCATTTCCGCGCTGCGCGCCTGAGGATCAGAGCATGTTAAAAAGTAATCCCTTTTCCGCGAACCTGGTTACGCATTTCCGCGCTGTGCGCCAGAGAACGTAGAATCTTCCTAACGAATTCTCAATCATATCGTCCAATACTGCTCACTCAACCTTCTTTCATACTTTACGGCGTACTATATTATTCGTATTTCTTATTTGTTATTTATTTCCATACTGGAATCCAGTAATAAAAAATTTACAGCAACAGTGTAATATTTATTCTCGCAAATCAGAGCCCCTAACACTCACTAAGAAAATGAAACCTAAACAATGAAGTAAACCACATATAAAAAAGAAACAACGGCATAATAATACTCTACACAACTCTAAAACTCAAGTTATTATCATTATTAGATAACAAAGAAAGAAGTAAAAACGTAACCTAAATAAAACTAACCTACCAAACAATATAAATACTGATATAACCAACAAACAAGGAACAAAGGTATTAATAACTTCTAAACAGATTTAAAGAATGACAAAAAAAGTTGTTCTAAACTTATAGTTTACTTGAAACTTGAAAGGCACGTCACAGATCCGTAGTCTAGAAATTCATTGTAAAACCGATGGTTTCATTATAGAGGAAACAATCAGAAAAAAGGCGATATGACACGTGGTTTTGTAACCTATACTGTGTGCCCTTCTGTGCCATAGTTGTTTACAGTATATAGGAATGCCGAATGTGCAAGTATACATTATACACTTCACAAGCCACGTGCAATACCGCTTTACCCAAAGATACGGTCGAACATCATGCCCTAGTTTACGATTCACCTTCCAAAACATGGATACCAAAGGAATCAAAGATAAAACTAGTTTACGTTTTATCCATCATCCCATATCAAACCATAATAGTAACTCAAGGTTATAACCAACGACAAAGATAACAGTATTAAAAACAAAAAAATCAGACCCTAGTTCCAAAGTACGGTATTCCGAATCATTCACTTCTACCATCCATCAAACAACTACAAACTACAATATACCGTAGCCTCAGCATTCTACAGTAACCAACCCAACCTACAGTACTCTAACTCTAAATCCCTAGTCAACTGTCCTTCTTCTTTCTTGGGTGTCTAACTTGAGGAGGGATCCGTCTGAATGTATTCACCACAATGTAACGACTGAAGATCATGAACAACACACGGAACCACATTAACTGGCTGCTGAAAAAGGCGTAAGTTTAGAGGAGTAAGTTTAGACACTATAGCTATTCCTATTACTAATTTACTAATTCAGTCCGTAGTCCTCGCTGGAGGTTTAGAACAAAAAGAAAAATTCTGAGGAAGGGCCATGTTCCAAAATTTACGCAGTCGCTCACCACAAGTGCAAGAGCCAAACCGAGCATTCTATACAACTTTAGTTTAATGTATAACGTCAACGTCTCCCCTGGCAAACAATGCATCCATCGATCCATCTATGCTAGAGTATTTATGTTAAGTTTTCGCGCACTTTCGCATGCGAAAGTATCATCCATGTTATTGCAGTTTCTATAGTGGGAAACTACTCGAATTTTACATACAGTAAGAAATTTACATACACCTGCGGCGTGTTTTGCATACACCTAATGTAAAACTGCGCGAAAATGGAAAAGTCAACTTGGATGGTACTTTCGCGGCGAATTGGCGCGAAAGTGTAACATAAATACTCTATCAGTATTCTTGCCAAAACGGAGGCAAAGTTCAAAGCCAATCATAGGTAGACAACAACAAAGAAAATAACATGAAGACAAAAATACCCACCGATGTTGCCACATGGCCTTCCACGCGCAGAAAACCTGCCTTGGCGAAGCAAAGTACCGGAAAGGACTACGCATTATGGAGAGAGGCGAGTCGAGCAGAGAGACGTACTTACGGAGCAGAGACACAGAGTCGAGACAGAAGACCTGGAGTATAGTATTATCAGCATTGTATGAATACACAGACACAGACAGGAGACTAGTTATCAAAACGTATTATTCGGGTCGAAGGTGTGTGAAGTCTATTGGAGTGTCTGAAGGCCAACTGGTCAACATTTCGTTAGTATAAACAAACAATAAGCAAACAATTTCAGTTCAACTTCAACGTATAATAAGAGTCAGGGTTGAAAATAGAGATGACACCACAAGACTCCTTCCCTCTTAGTAGTCCTTACATGAATATGCCCATGCTAGGTTTATCTCTCGATCCGGAAATTCTGGGATGAAAAACCTTCAAATAAAACTACACCACACACAGCACAGTAAACTGAGTAAACAAATTACAAACCTGCAACTCAGCCGGCATTTCCCCTCTCGAGTACAGGTACTGTAGTGCTTCGAAACAGGCCACGTGATTAGGATGAGACGAGACGCCGCCTCCATCAAAAGAGAGCACCACGTCCACGCCGAGGGATTCGACGAAACGGAGAAGCACCTAAAGTCTCATAATTAAAGCGAAATGCCGGCCGGTTTTTGAAACACATCGAGTACACCAGCATTCCTATGCAGCCTATGCAAATTAACATAAATTATACAATTAAAATTAAAAAACCGAGCTAAATTCGAGTAAATTAGTATAAATACGTACGAATTGAGTCCATGATGCGTATCAAAAACCGGCCGGTATTTCGCTTTAGTTCTAATAAGACAGTGGATGGTCAAGCAATAGCAAGAATAAGAATTCCACAATAATTAACAAGCTAGTTCGGTACAATCCAGTACCTCTTATCGCCAACTGCGAATCACAAAACAAGAGGCCATATTCACCAACACACAGGGAGCCCTCCCTAGGCTCACGAGCGCTCTGAATCTCTTCTGCTCTCGCACTCTCTACGCACTCCTTAGCTCCCTAGGGAGGCCAGGGAGGGCTCCCCGCGAGTTGGTGAATACGGCATCAGAGCTAGAAAAACTAACCCGACTGAGCAGTTCTTTGTCCCACGAATGACCATCCTTAAAGTGATCATAGTCGAGTACAGTCTGAAAATCAATCAAATGCACATGTTTGTTGTTGTTGTTGTTGCCGGAGGCAGCCAGCGTGGTTGATCATCCTCGCGAGATGGGCTATAAGAGGCCTAAAAATGTTGCCACTTCCCGTGGCTGATTCCATAAATTGGTAGGAATGAGCGTCGTGGGGTGGGCGGGGCATGTGAAGAGGTGGTGGACGTCGTGGGGGCTGTTTCCACAATCTGGGCAGGAGTCTGGAACGCTGTCGTCAACACGATGGAGGTAGTGGTTCGTGAATCTGCGTACCGGAGCGGAGTTGGCTGAGGGTGCATCTGACTTTTCGCGGAAGATCTGCTTGTTCTTGTGGATGTCTGGTGGCGGTCCCCCCCCAGGATGGCGGGTGGCTTGAGTGTGCGTTTTTCCTCGGCGTCTGCTATGGTGTGGACTGCGCCGGCGACTGCCTTTGCGCATCTTGGGTCGGAGGCTCCTGCGATGGCTGCCATGACCGTGTTCTTATGGGCATGCGGGTGCTCGCTTTCATGTTGCTAGGCGGAAGGGGCTTCTGAAGGATTCCGTGACAGGCGTGGCTCGGATCAGAGGAGCGAGCGAGGATTGAGCGGGAGCATGTCCATATGGCTGCGGACTTGAATTATCTTTGCCTCTGAGTGGAGGTGATCGATGTCGGCCATTTGTGGTTCCCTGTGATGTTTCTGAGGGCTGCATTCTGGCACGCTGATCGAGTCAATGGCGGAGGTGGAGACGAGCTGGACCAGGCTGGGGCTGCATAGGCATACACTGCTTGGGAGATAGCCTTGTAGGTGCGGCGTACGTTTCCTTCTGGTTACCCCATGTGCTTCCTGCTAATGCCTTGAGCACGTTGTTGCGTTGGGTGATGCGGGCATCGACTCCTCTGGCATGTTGACGAATGTGAACATAGTGTCGTAGGTGACGCCCACTATCTTGGCAGTGTTGCTGTAGGGACCAGGCGTTTCCAACGGTTATGTTGGGGTAGTCCGGACTCCTTGCTGAATGGCGTGAGGAGCATCAGTTGGCTTTTAGCAGGGGAGATGGAGAGCTTGCGCGTCTTCAAGAAGTCTTCAATTGCTGGAAGAGCAGCTCGAAGATGGTCAGCCGCAGCCGAGATGGTGGATTCAGAGGCCCATACAGTTATGTCGTCGGCATAAGATATGACCTTGACCTTGTGTTGGTGGTCCGGGAGGTCCTTGAGGTATAAGTTGAAGAGGGTAGGTGATAGAGCGCTACCCTGTGGAACTCCGCTTCGAATTTGTCCAGCTTTGGAGGTGGCTTCTCTGAAGGTGGTCCGTGCTGTTCTGCCTCTGAGATAGTTGCCAGCCACTTCTTGGCGTAGTCGGGAGTGTCCGTCTGAGCACCAGGCTGTGAGCTTGTGGATGTCGAGGCTGTCGAAGGCCTTCGACATGTCATGGCCATGAGAACGGTGCGACTGGCTGGTTTTTTTGTTGAAACTTCTGCGATGTCCTCGGAAGAGTGTGAAGCGCAGTCGTGGTTGATCTCCCGGAGGTGAAACCGTGTTGGTGAGCCGCAGGTTGCATGTGTGGTCTTATGACTTCCAGGAGGAGACGTTCCATTATTTTGGCAATGGGTGATAGCAGAGGATTGGACGATATCCCGATCCGTTCGTTGCTTCTTTGCCTGGCTTCAGAAGGGGGAGTATGATGGATGATTTCCATATCATCGGTATCCTGCAGCTTCTGAGGGAGTCGTTGATAATGTGGGTGACTGCTGCTAAGCCTCGTTTGCCCAGATGATGGAGCATGACGGGTGCGAGTCCGTCAGGGCCGATGGCACGCGCTTTCTTGGATCTCCTGATGGCCGTTCCGACTTCTGTTGTTGTGAAGTCTTCGAAGTCTTGAGTGGACAGTTCTTGAGTGTGTCTGCGTATTTTCCTGTTGCCCTGTCCGTGGAGTATTCAACGGGTCGGGTGAAACCTTTGTTGAAGCAGTGCGATGTTGTTGGACTCGGTGACCATATTGTTGCCAAATTCGACCGCGCAGTTTGGTGGAGGTCTGCCCTTGTCGTTAAGCATTTTGATGGTCTTCCAAGCTTGTTGGCGTCCCGTTTTGGGTCAAACTCCTCCATGAACTGTCTCCATGTGTCACGTTTGTTTTTGTCGGTTGCCCTTCGGATCTTGATGTTGAGCGAGGCGATGTCCTGGAGAGGAGGGGTCGTCTTCTCTGAGAGCGTCGCGCTGGGCCATCCAGTCGAGAATCTCCGGTGAGAGCGCCGATACCCTTTTGTGTACTCGACCGCGAGGTATAGAGCTGGCGGCTGCAGATTGCAGGATCTTCCGTAGGAAGGGCTCAGCTTGTGGGGCGGGTAAGTT